>OMPJ01009971.1:0-71166 GCA_900312935.1 Carapus acus
ACAGGAGATTGGGAGACGCGCTCTCAGAGGAAAAAGACACACGCCACAACACGAGCAGTAGATATCATTCAAGCGCCTGTTTAATTCAAAGAGGACCTTCTCCATGGAACACTGATTTTTCAAGCCTGGAGTATTAGTCACGCGCCTGCAGTTGCGGCCTTGGTTGTTCTAAGAAATGTGTTTGATGTCTGACTGGATCTTTTATGCCCACATTTCAAATTAATGTCAGTCTATACGGAAGCAAAGGGTGCATGAACTGAATTCAATGGTGCACATTCAGTCAGGGGTAAAATAGGAGGCTGAAATGAAAGAAGATAATGATGATGATGATGATGTGTGGAACGCATCTGCTGTTATTCTGGACATTGACTCGGGTTTGTTCAACACAACCGATGATAGGAGAAGTAGAAGAAGCAGCACTATTTATCCCACACTGGGAATTGGAGCGCCTCACTATTTAATTTCCCCTGCAGGTTCGTGGGCAGACCGCTCACCACTTCATGACGCTGCACTGCAGGGCCGCCTCCTCACTCTGAGAAACCTCATTTTACAGGTGATGCCACGCTCAATCTCTACATCTCCTCATAACTGTGGGGTCACTTTCAGCTATTCTTGGACAATCGGTCTGGGTTGAGCACATCTGTATGAGCCTCTTTGAGTGTTTAAGATAAGGGTGAGGGAGGGCTAAGGTGGTGTTTCATTAGAGAATGAGGCTTGGAAGAAAGCAGGTTTATCAGAGGTGTAGATACTGTTGTCTTACTGGTACTTGTGCTCACAAATAGTAATATATAAAAAAAAAAAGAAAAACGTGTCTCTGGACACCACCGTCATGGCAATACATTATGTTCAGACAATCCTGTCAATGTCCTCCATTTGGAAAGAAAATAAGGTCTGTTGATTTTGCTTTGCTGCTGTTATTTGTATTTTTGTTTTCATTTCTGGTTTCATTTCTGAGTTTCTGATTTTTCTTGAGCTCAGATTTTCATAAATTTGTGTGGGCATCATCAGCACCATCCACTTGCCAGACTGTGGCTCTTCCTCATTTTGGCTCTTGTACTAGAAACTAATTAGGAAAACAGAGTATTAACACATGGCTAACAATACACCGACAATATATGGTGAGAGACATGGTAGATGAAATATAATGTGTTTTCAGGGCTCCATGCACATGTTTAGAATTTTGTGGCCAAAACTGCACTTGTAAATTAAGCAGCAAACAATTATGAGAAAACTCCAGCCATCTAAGACCGGGATCTGAAGACGCACAAATTACGTTCACACCATTTCTGTTTGCTTGTTAAATTGCAATTTATTTTTCAAAAACCCTCTAAAACCCTAACATATTTAGAAACACAAAAAAAAAACAAGATTGTCCCAGAAACTGCGTCTGAAAAACAGTACATTTCCACTGCACGGTTTAAAGGCCCTCCCAAACATGATATTTGTGGTCATTTGTTTTTGTCCCCAGGGTCACAGTGTGAATGTTCTGACCATAGACCACGTCACACCACTTCACGAGGCCTGTCTGGGAGACCATGTGGCCTGTGCCAGAGCCCTCATTGATGCAGGGGCCAATGTAAGTTAGATCCAGGCCACCTTACACACACACTCAATACACAATTTTCGCCGTACTTGTGAAATGATCAGACATAAGAATAAGAATGACCTGTTTGCAGATAAATGCCCGGACCATAGATGGAGTCACCCCCCTGTTCAATGCTTGTATGGTCGGTAGTGTGGCATGTACGGAAGTTCTGTTGGAAAACGGAGCAGCACCGCAGAGCCTTATTTACCACCCCTCTCCAATTCACCAAGCTACAAGCAAAGGTACCAATATAATGTTACCAATATGTACCGCCTCCACTGTCTGTTGTACACGCTGATGTGCGCTGCTTTGAATAAAAGCAGTTTTCAGATTTTCCATTTGTGATATTTTACTCACTCTGACATACACGCATTCACACTCCTGCACTGCTTAACTGTTTGATGTCACCTTTAAAACTTTTGAAAACCAAACTGGGAACAACTGTCTTTTTGGTAGGTTAAATGCTCCACTGACTATCTCATTTCACTTTAATGGATTTTAATTAAAAAATTATTCCTTGAAAGGATTAAGTTGGTACGTGGAAGATACAGGGGAAATTGCCGATTCGATACACTTCAGAGGAACCTAAATTCTAATGACGGGATTTATTATTTTAAACGCAGTATCTGAAAATGGCAAAAGTACTGACTAACAAAGTGAAAGTACCGCAGTAATAATAGGCTGTAGATGCCCTTCATTTTATCAACAAATATACTCTTTCCTGCTCAAAATCATGAATTCATGCTGGAAAGACTGCATAAAATTTGTATGGCTGTTTTGGATAAGATGTTAATGGGCAGTTTCTCGCTGCAATAGCTGTCCAAACTTACAGTACCTACTGTATCTTCCTAGGACACTACGGTTGTGTGGAGGCACTGCTTACTTGGGGGGCAGATGTGGACATGGAAATTCCTCATCTGGGCACAGCTCTCTACACAGCCTGCGTCTGCCAAGAGCTGGAGTGTGCCAGAAAGCTCCTGAGGGAAGGTTAGCAAACACAGAGAATATACCTCAACATATATTGCTGTGTCAGCATGGAAGAAATCAGCAAGTAAAACCAGATAATGACTCTCAGAATCTACCGCCTTTTTTAGTGACAAGGAAAGTGTATAATCTAGCAATTCAGTGTCTATTCATAACTCAGTAGATCAATAGGCATTGGAGCCATTGCATATTAACACTGAGCCATCGAGTATTTAAAGGTAATGTGGTAGTCATTTACATCCCACCATATTTGATCGAATTAGAGGATGAAATGTCAGTTTTCTGCTTATTTTGGTTTTGGTAATTGATTTATATGCATAATATTCAGGATAAATTAACTTGCATGCAGTCTTATTCTGTATTTTTACATCCTCTTGATATTTGGGTACCCAGCCTGATATTTAACATTTTGTTATTGTTTCCCTTTTCTCCCTATATCTTTACTCATTTAAAAAAAATTAATTTAAAAAAGCTTTGCTTTTTATGCTTGTCTTTGGCTTTGCTCAGGTCATTTCAGTAGCGTACTGCAGTGTTTCATAAAATACAAATAAAGGTTATATAAAGGTTATATAGCTACAGAGACGCTTGCATGAGTCACGCATCAATTAAGCCACAGAAGGGAGAGCATAAAGTTCAAAAGTAAGTAACAGTGCAAATGAAAGCAGCCACAGCAGACTGAGTTTGATAAAAAAAAAAACATTTGTAATATGCTCCAAACAGGTGCAAACGTGCAAAAAGGAAAGTCTCTGGATTCTCCCTTGCATGCAGCGGCACAAAAAGACTGTACAGCCGTCGTGAAGCTCCTCTTGGACTTTGGGGCCAACATCAATGCGAGGAACACAGAATTCCAGAGGCCAGTGGACGTGGCTCCACCCAGCAGCCTAACAGAGGGCTTTCTGCTCATTTATGAAGGTCAGCGTCTCACTCTCTCCCCGCTTGCGTTCATATCACACGTTCTGAGCCGAGGAAAGACACTGTAGACGATGGACAAAAATGTTCATTTGTCTGGTTTTCAAAGCTACACCTCGACTGCTGAGCCAACTCTGTCGCCAGTGCATCAGGAGTTACGTTGGCAGCGACAGACTTCACCTCCTCTCCCACCTCCCTCTGCCCAGCATGCTCAGGAGCTACCTGCAGTACAAGTGACGCACAGAGGAACCATCCTGGCCGTCTTAATGGGACTTTGACAAAGACGTCTTTAACATCAGGGCCATTTCAACCCCATGAACTCATTTTCCATTTCATTTCAGCAATCAGTCAGTCAATAAAGCCACAAGAGCAATTAACTGAGATTAATCACAGAAAAGCCACTCAGTGGCCATCAGGGCCCAGCCTGTGTTGCCTCATATGAATGAATACTAAATATAAAGCTGCTGTGCATCAATCCATCTGCAAAAGAGTAACATTCAATAACGTTTGTAGAACAAACGTGATAAAAATCTATGATTTTATCAACTAGTGACAAAGCTGATTTTGTACAAATTTAGCAAAAACATATTGGAAAAAAATCAACTTTGGGACAAGTAATTTAGCTTCATACATTTTTTGCTTAGATTCATGCAGAATGTCTAAAAACTGATTTTGGAATTCATTTGTTCATTTGAAGATAAGTTGTTTGTAGTCTGTTGTGTACATCTACCTGTATGTACTCTACTAAGTGAGTGAATTGAGGTGTAGAACTACTTTTGTTTTATTCATACTTGGCTCATGATTGTTTTTATGAGGTCAGTGATGATTGTAAATTGTAGTTGTTCCAAGGAGGGGCCAACACTAGTAGGAGAATGCTGGGTCTGTGTATGGAAATGTTACAGAGTTTGGTCTTATCCTGCTCTATCTCAGAACTCCTCTTGAGATAACTGGTTATGATTTAGCGCTATACAAATTAAATTGAATTAAATTTAACTGAACACAAATTCAAGAAGAACTTTATGAATCTTTTATCTATATTGAGAATTTCTTAGCAGTCATAGCTTTTAAGCCAAAGAAATAATTCAGATGAGGATGAGGACAGTGTGCACTGTATACTGCACATGTGCCTTCACATCATTTGAAGTCATGTACAGAAATAGTTGTGCATGTGTTATTGAACGCTTTCTGTCTTTTTCACAAATAGATAATGAACATAATTTTAGAAATTTGCTGAATTCCAATGGCAGTCATTGGTGTCGAATTCAATGTTTGCTTTGCACTGTCGGACTAGAGGGGCCGATTTGTGAAGTTATCTGGAGTCAAAGGAGTTTACGTTCACATCACCGCCGTTAGAGGGCAGCCAAGCACTGTGCCGTCACCAGGAAACAGCTGTGAGAATACACAGATTGTCAAAGATTGTCAAAATCAAACAAATAACGAACAGACAACAACAACAATCTGGGGACAATCGAGTTGATGTCTATACACACACACACACACACACACACACGTCTCGTCAAGAGACAAGAAATCCACAATGACGGTTTAGACAGTAATCTCACAAGTACTCCTACACGGTAACAATGCTCAGACATTTTAGACATCAAAAGGAATTTCGTCAAAGTAAGAACTGAGAATTCGATTGAAAAGTTATTTGGACTGTCGGTCGCAATCTGATATAATTTCACCCCAAAAGCCAGTGAAGGAGTCCTGCCCCACCGGTGTGCACGTGTTGGAAGACTTGAGAAATATCTGCGTTGGGAACAAGAGTGACGTCACACTTTCCCGCAGCCCCTGTGCAGCCTCACTGCACCAACCAACTCGCTATAGTGGTCGATGAACACCAGCAGGTGGCGCACTGTGCGTGATTGGAACGTGAAGTGAGAGTCAGCTGGACCTGGACGTTTTACACACCCAAGTCCATCAGATGGACATCTCCAGATGCATTTGACACAAAGAGAAACGCTCTGGCCATTTTCATCATGATAAACTCTCAAATGGCCTTCGTTCGGGTGGGAGACGGCTGTCAGTCCCCCACAAATAAACAAATGTGACAAAACGCCACCACACTAATGCAGTTGTGCAACATTCAATGCTGTATGGGGACCCATGCCCCATGATGGACAACTGTTTGCTTAAATTCCTAATCCATCAGTTAGTCTAAAATGACTTGGGCTACAGTCAAATGATAATACACAGGTGTTGGGACAAGTTTCACATGGCAGGAGGACAAATTCAGGTAACTACAATAACACTACAAGTTTTACAATAAAACAAGTATTATTGTAAAAACAATGAAACTACAAATTCTATTGTAAAACTGCAAACAAACTGGTGTGCAACACGGCATAAGGGTTTAAATAGAATTTCTTCCCGTAAATTGTGTCTTTAGGATCTTCAGAATGTTTCAGTCTGAACAGCCACAAGTGATGACGTCTATCTTTAGTGGATCAACAACACACAGAGCTGCTCAAGTCCCCAAACAGAGACTCAATGTTGTTTTGTGCGTCCTCAATGTACCATATAAATATGGATACCAAGTGTCGGGACCAATGACCGTACGTGTAATTAGACCTGGATCTGTTGGCCTTAAATCTCTGAGATGGGTCCACTGCTCAGACACTAGAGCACATGGGGATTGAGCTGTGAAGCAGGTGGAAATCGGATGATGAACTGATGAGAGTTTCTGGCCTTCTGCCAAAGGTCTGGTGAGGTGTGAGAGCCTGCGACCCCACAGGGAGGCGAGACCACACTGACTTCATCTCTGAAAGCTCAAAAGATCTTCATCCCTGCCTATCTTTTTATTGACACAGATCTCAGACGAGAGTTGTACCCTGACAATGACTTGTTGTCAGCACATCAGGGTACCAGTACAGTTGAGTGATCAAGGGAAGTGGATGACAGATTAACATTGTTATGACCGTGATAAAGATTGTATGAATCACCCTCATGATGTCAAGACACCCAAAGCTGCCGAGGCATTGTTTCTGCATTGGTGTAGATGCATTGGATCAGACTTATCCCAGCGTATCAGCGTATCCCACACGTCCTTAACTGGATTCATACTGTACTTGGAGGAGTTGGATGCCAGGTCACTATCTAGCCCCTAATTCTGTTGCACCTTAGTCCAAATCCTGTGATGTCACAGTGCCCTTTAAGGGGGTCAACATTTGTCACATTGGGTTGCTCCTTTGAGGGGCCATCAGAGCCGATGGTCCGTCTCCATCTCTTCTTCTACTTCGCACACTCAAATGAGGGGCTCCATCTTCATCACCCTCTGTCCACTATACTCTATCCACTATCTCAAACCATCTCGATCTCGCCTCTCTAACCTTTTCTCCACCTCAGCTGCTCTTCTGCTGTGCTCATTTCTTATCTTGTCCAACCTGGTGGCTCCCAAGGAAAACCTCAGCATGTTCATCTCTGCCACCTCCATGTCAAGCTTCTGTCTGTGAGACAGAGCCACTGTCTGAAAAACAAACCTCATGGCAGGTCGCTACACTTCCGTTCTGTGCAACCTCAGTTTCAGTCTGGCGGCTATTCTTTGATCACAAAGCAGCTCCTGACACTCTCCTCTCCCCTTGTCCCCTGACCCGCTCTTCCCTCATTTTTCATTCTTATATTGTAAAGTGTCTCTGACTCTGAATAGTTGACCCATGACATCTTCACATCATCTCCCCTCACTGGCTCCATTGCTTGTCATTTTTCCACCTACCTCACTTTCTTCAGCGCATGTACACCCACGGTCTCCAGAGAATACCTCCAGTTCTTCACCTTCGACTCCAAATGCCTTCTCCCTTCACAACAGATGGTGATGTCATCTACAAACATTACTGTCCACAGAGACTCCAGCCTCACATTCTCTGTCAACGTGTCCATCACCATTACAAACAAGAAAGGGCTCAGATCTGATCCCTGATAAGTCCCCAATCCTCCATGTACTACTCTACCCTACGCTAAATGCATTTGTCACTCCAACAGCACCCTTTGCCACAGTCTTGTTATCCTCATACATGTCCCTCTCCTGCCTCTTACTTCCATGTCAGTCCTGACTTCCTACCACAGTTCCTCTCTTAATACCCTACCACAGGGGTCACCAACACTGTGCCCAACTTGGTGACAAAATGTGGGGAACACTTACCGCTGAGCAGTCACTTCACATAATGTTACACCTGACACTGTTATCTTTATTATCAATTATTATTATTATCATCATTATTATTACGAAGAATTGATTTGTGCAGTTTTGTTATTAGAAAGTTTGTATCAAAGAGGTTCTGTTAGCCTTTCGTACTACTCAGTGCCCATGAGGAAGCCCTCAATGACCGCTGCCCTATCACGTGCTTTCTGCAGGTCTGTGAGGACGCAGTGTTGCACCCTCAGACCTTCTCTGTACCTGAGACGACAGTGGCTCAGTCTGTTGGGACTTTGGGTTGGTTCAAGTCCGAACCGAAGAGAGTGGAAGTCGGTGTGGGAAAACTGTCAGTGTGTGCTCTTCAAACCCCCAGACCTTGATTAGATCATAAATACATGTTATCTCTATCTGAGGGAACACTAATGATTTGTAGAAAGCCTTGGATGATATTTCAAAATACCATGGAGGCTTTTGGTCAAACACATGACCCAGACATTGTCCCCCAGGATTGTTTTACAGATCATGCAGACCTTTTAAGGAAGAAACCTGCCCCTTCAGAAATGCAGACTCCTAAGGACGCCTGAGTAGAATTCTCCCAGGATGCTAATTCTATCATGCGTTATTTTAAGACTCACCTATGCTGTACGTGGCAGACAGAGACTCTGCCCACGAGCAGGGCTGAGACTGCCCCAGTCTCCGCACTTCTCTCTCTTGCTGCCAGATTGAAGATTTGGATGGCATTGCCTTGAATGTGCCTCGATCTGATGTGTCCTCTGATGGTGACGCAGAAGATCGGCTTAACACTCCGCTGATTTTCCCCAACAGTCGGATTGGTGGCTGGATACCAGCCACTGGGCAAGGCACTTAACCTCAGCCAGTCTGTAATCCCTCCCCTACAGCATGACAAATTCCATGAAAAAGTTTTGTACTTGTTTGCATGTGCATGTCATTTTGGAGTGTGTATTTACAACCAACAGACTGTAAGAATTGTTATTTCTCCTTTGGGAGATGAGGAGAGTGTGGCCTCCTCTTCTCCTTTTTCCATCAGCATTCTCACTGCAAAAGTGTTAATTGGAGTACTCTTTCTTGGCATTATGCCAAACTGCTGCTCATCAATTGTTAACTGTCACCTTAGCGAAGCTTCAACAACTCTACCATATATTCATGGTATGGAGAAAGTCACCTCTGCACCAGGCATCTCCATATATCCACCATGTCCCTATGTCCCTCTCTTCATCTTCGCCATGGCTGCCGACCCCTCTTTCTTACCAATTCTCTGCGTTTACTTCTCCACCACAGTTCTGCCATCCGTTCTCCTCTCTCTCACATTCTCTGCATTCATTAGTACCCAGAAATACTTGTTCCAACTTCTTGGAACACTATGTTCAATGGCTCATTTCTTTTCCTATCCCAACCTGCTGCACATCCTCTCTGGTGCCATCTGTGTGTGTGGCCGGCCCGACCTCTCCCTCTTGACTGTCCAGCCTCTCAAACCGCGCATCATACTTCTCCTTTGCCTTGGCTAATAGTCTCTTTGCTATCTGTTGACATTCAAACTGTAATGCAGTGCAGTGCATGCCCTGTATATCCTCTCCATCTTAACCAGCATTGCATTTACACTAGGAGGAGTAAGCAATAATAGTTTAAAATCAGACTACACTGCCTTCTTCCTCCTAACACTTCCTCTGAGCCAGATGTCTACATTTAGCTCAGTAGCCCTGACAAGAGCCCCAAACGTCCCACCTTAGGCCCTGTCAAACTGACACTCAGCAGTTGTCCCTATTTACCCCATAGCTATCCGAGGACAACACTTTCAAAGGTGGTACTGCTAGCACACATAAAAGGAGATTGTCAATGTACTTTTAATACCTGTGTCAACTGATGTAATGTTATGGCAGATCAGCATATGTAGTTGGTCAGTATGTGATAAAAAAAAGTTAAGTATATGGTTCAAACATTCCATAATAGAAACAGTCAAAGTAACAAACGAGGCAAGTGTTCAAATTACAGGAAAATATTCTGCAAACGCAAGCGTTTCATTGCAGTATAGGAATAAGCGGTCTCTTTTGTCAAAATTGCCATTTCCATATTATTATAGCTGTCACTGCTTCTCTTTGTACTCTTCTAAAATGGGCCTTTGTGGTTGCCATGGCATTCAACGGAGAGTGTAGGTTCGTACTCTCGTCTCTCAGTGCCGCCATCAACCTGACCTCCTTAATCTATCTGTGAGTTTGGATTGTTTCTCACCTTCACTTGGGGTGGACACAGGTTGGCGCTTGCGATGCAGAATAGTGTCGCTGCACAAATCCAACATCAGTTTGTCTCTAAATTGCAGCGGGAATCACACCAAAAGCAACAGATTTAAATGTGTACAAATATATGTACAGGGAATGTGGCCAGTGACATCTATGGAAAGACAAGAAGGAAAGGAAAATGAAATAAACAAAATGACCTGGATTACAGGGTGAAGTTTTCATTTCATCTACAGCAACGCTCGTATCCCAATGCATCAACAATGTAGTGGTAGCACGGTTGCTATGGCAACTAGACAGCCCATACTGGAGGGCAACCAAAAGACATTAATAAGCTTACGGTGAGCTTCTCTGTCTCCTTCTGCTGGTCGTGAAAATGGGTACTGCGTGCCGGATTTTAAGCTGCATATGCGTGTGCGCGAGAACATATGCAGACATGTTCACACATGTACGACAACACCCATGTGTACACACACACACACACACCTCATTTACAAAATACAAATTGCTGTAGAAGGTGTAAATCATCTCAAACAGACAAGCACTGAATATGTGATAAAACGGGAGGTTCTTGATAACTGATGTTCAATTAATGCTCAACATCACGTTGCTTAAAATACGCCCTTAGAGAGTATTTTACCATCTGCCAATTTTTCCCACTATCATGGGCGTCCTCACTGATGACTGTGGCTGTAGTGGAGCAGAGGAGTGGGAGGGGGAGGGGGTTCAACTCCTTAGACGCAAAGACAGCAGCGTGGCTAGCCAGGGGGGTATAGTGGGGCTCTGCCAGCTCTGGATTCCCTGAGAAGAGGAGCCCTCCCCCACATCAGCACGGCAAATCATCCCTCCCACCAACAAAGCCATGTTAAGCTAGCATGCTGCTGTGCTTTGCTAGGGGTGGGGCATCCTGTGTCTGCGTGTCAGCGTGCAGTCAGATTTGTGAAAAATGAAGTGAATGGTGAATAACAGCACGATAAACCCCATAACTTCCTTGTGCCATGATTCTGGTTATGTTGCACAATGACAATCAAAGCATTCTATTCTATTCTAATTGAAAATTATCCCACCGCAGAGACAGATATTGCTGACAACATATAAAAATTTGCTGCATAGTCGGATGTAACCATCTCACCGCATAACATAAAACACAAGATGAAATGTCAATTCTTTGTCACACATTGCAAATTAGTTCCTAAATATTGCATGTAAAAAGTACAAGGTTGACACAAATGTAGTTTATGTAATATCTGTCGAATTGTGGTATTTCATATTGACAAAATAGACATTTACATAACATGATACATGAAAACACAACAGAGACGACGAAGGGAAAAAAAAAATGTTGAAGTTGTTGAGTATAATCTATACGTGCACAGGCTGCAGAGACTTTGATTTGTATTTCAAATATGGAATTGAAGTATCAATTAACAGATGAGAAGGAAGATCTGTTGAGTGCACGAGGTGTATGGCTAAATTGTATGTGTTCAGGGGAGTCAGAACTCACAAATTAACATATAAAGATACTTACACTGCCTTGATCAATTAGGGCAGCTCTGAACACAAATGGGCGTCCAACCTTTTACCAGCAATGTGTACTTTGTAAAGTTGCAAGTGAGTTTATGATAAGTTGTGTTATTTCATTCAGGTTGTTTTGGACATGATGAGAGAGTCATGTTAAATAGCTAATTGGATGATTAAAGGTAGTGAAGTCCAAACATACACATAACTAGTACAAGCCATCAATGTAATTGAGAAACTACGTCTCTCAATTTTCAAAGTGCAACGTGCAGTACGGTGTACCTCACAGTGGTGTACCACACAGTGTGAGGTGCAGTACGGTGTACCTCAAAGTGGTGTACCACACAGTGTGAGGTGCAGTACGGTGTACCTCAAAGTGGTGTACCACACAGTGTAAGGTGCCTCTTGCCAATGGGTCAATAAGCACAAAGTAGCACGTCAACACTGTGTAGGTAAGTGGTTCTTCACCTCGTTGGAGGTACTGAACCCCATCAGTTCCATATGAATCTAACATGAATCTGTAACTACATCTAAAATAACAAATAAAATAACACATCAAACCCTTATTACGCTGGCCAAATGGGGCGTGTCATCACAAATCATATGAGTCGGGTGTGTGTCTTGACCTCCGCCCAACCCCTGAGACAGACTGACCCAACCCCTGGAGTTAAATCGAACCCGGCTTAACAACCAGTGGTCTATTGCCATAAAACGAACACAGATGAACATGCCCACTGTTTTACAGCTCTGTGGAGAGGCAGCGTGAGAGAAGCAAAACACAAAATTCTTTACAGCTACAAAATAAGGTTTCTCATCACAATCTCATACAATCAAGATTGTGATGTGTTTGACACACATTAATGATTAACAAGGTTCATCATGAGACCACCAACATATTTCTAGTAGGAGGTTACATTGTTCAGTATGTGATGGTTGTGACAGGTATTTTATACAAAATCACCGGGCACATGTCCTGAGTTTACCATGACACCAACCCGGGATATGCAATATTAGCATTGGGAGCCAACGATGTATGGTAGTTACACCTATAATGTTGATGAAGTGACTGTTGAAAGACTGTGACTAAAGGACTATTGCCTTGTGACTCCACTACTCACATGAGTTGTTAAGTGCACTGTAAGTGAATTGTGATAAAACAAGCAGTCACAGCGTTATCATCCTCAGCGCTCTCTCTCCCATACTTTTAACTACATCCCAATTTTCTGCTGTGCCAGTTCAGTTTACCCCAGCAATCATTAAAATTTTATCTCCCCACTTGATTATCCATTCATCCACTTATCTGTCCAAGGCTCAAAGCTAGTCAAGTACATACATAATTTTTAATGGTTTCATCTATTTCACTCACTTACCCAAATATCAGGGTAGGAGTTTTCTGATAATGCACAGTCATCTAAGCCAATTCAGTATTCCATTTAAGTCAAGCAGCTGATCAAAATTCTAAAGCTTGAATCTCCATAATTCCAGTAAAATCGATGCATTGGACCAATTCCACATTTTGGCTATTCCCCTGCTCCTGAATCCTACTGAATATGTAATTGCTGTGAGGAAGGAAGGATCTGTTTTTAGCTCACCCACCACATAAGTCAAGTCAGGCAAAAAATCAGCCAGCATAGGCAGAAACTGAGGACATCTGGGGAGGAGCACCTAAGAGAGACGTAGAGACCCCCTCCTCAGGTGAGCAGGTGCGCAGGAGAGGCACTGCTGAGTGCAAACTGGAGGAAGACAAAATACAGATCACCAGAGGAAGAAATGGGAAAGAAGAGAGAGGCACCAGAAAGAGCTGGTCCGGCCACGGGATGAAAATTAACATGTACTGAGGAAAGGTTCGAGACATAAATTGGAGGTACATAAAATTTTCATAATCCACAACCAAGCCCAATTAGTGTGTTATTATATGTGTAAACTATGCGTGCAGTTACAACCCCTGCAAAAAAACAGCATGGTTTTACAAGAGTAGACTGTCACCATGCTTATTGATTTCATAATTTAATATGTTTTGCTAATGAGATTTAAAGAATCTGGTTTGGAAATGAGACGTCCCTGTCTTAATTTAAGGAGGGGTTCAGTTACTGCAAGTCGGCCGGTGCTATGGGGGCAACGGGCTCAACCATTCTCCCTCAGAGCTGGGGGTGGCACGGGCGATCACCACGGAGGTGTAACCAAAGTCCTGGAACGCCCATCTAAACATTGCAAAGTCAAGATGTCTACACATGCCCCTGCCCAGTGTCTAGCCCTACACCTCAGTTTGTGTTTTTGTCCCTGGTTTCTTCACACAGCAGTGTAGCCCACTATCCCCTCTGGACATGCACTAAGCCTGCTCCCGTCTACCATGGCGACCACCCTCGGCTCCCGCCGGGCCCCCTCCCCCCTCCCTTTCTGGCTTCTCCATCACAGACCAAGGAGGCTTTCAGCACTTGCCACGGCGGCTCGCAATGGACAGCGCCACAAAGACTCGGTGATCCTTCTTTTAGCCACGCCGTTTGACTGAAATCACATCTGACAAGCACTTCTAGCATTCAGTCGAAGAAAATTACAGACAGTAACAAAGAGAGACAGAGAGAAAGAAAGTGCCTCCGGGAGCACTGAGACTCGCAAAAATCAAAGAATTTGCAAGCTCTGACAGAAAAAGGCACTTTTTTTTTACCCTCAACAGATAACACATATAATTGCAAAATCAAGACAATGGAAGAAGACATGGATGAGGGGCAGACCCAGAAAGGTAAGACAGTTTAGATTATTTGTGTCTGCGTTTGGGTGGATTTCTTGAATTAAATGTGGCAAAGCTTTTTTGCTGCATTCATCTGCAGAGAGAGTCTCGCAAATGTTGTCCGTCCCTCGTCTGAATAGGGCAGCAGCTGTTTGTGGTAATTCCTTTGTCCATTGAGTGTCGGCTCTCCAGCAAAGGATGAAGTCTCTAGGTTGTGTTTAGGTAGTCAGAGGGGTGTGAACTGCCTCAGCACGGGCTGGACGCTCTTTGTTCACTTGAACAGGCTTTTATGCTTGTCGTGTTCCCTCTGAGGAAACCGTGAGAAAGAAAACCTCTCCGCTCCAGACTACAGATGTTAACGTTGAGGAATCCTAACATGGTGCATTACATCATTGATTTTGTACAATGTGCTCGACTCAGATGCAGGGGGGTCGTTTGTGTTGATCAGGAATCGGGAGCATTTTTTACTGTGTGAAAAATAGGACTGCTATTTATACTCCATCATCCCACTTCCACCACCACATTTATCCTCTGCATGCATGATTCAATACATGGTGATATTTCTGCAAGGCTGGATGGCATAGACACATCTTTTTCAGAGTGAAATCACAGTTGATAAGGATGCTGGCATGCCTTTCCCCCCTCTCCTTCCAGATTCTGTTTGTACATCTGATGAGGCTTCATGTCCTCCAGCGGGCTCATATAAGTTCAGACAGTTGCCATGGCACTGGCAAATGCAGCCATCATCTATTCTCTCTTTGCCCGCTACTCTGTAGGCATAGAGGGTGAAAAGAGTCCACTCTGACCAAGAAGAGTGAGGATACGATACTTATGTAGACAGAATCAGACAGAGGGAATTAATTAACAAAATACACTTTTTCACTTTTTATTTTGTACACTTTTTCTCAGTGTACAAAAATCTATGCACAAAGTACATTCTAGTAATAAATTCTGGTAACTGATCTGAAAAACACCACGTATTTTGCACAATGAATGGTCACGATTATGATTATGACTGTGATGGTGATTGTGATAATTACTCTTCCGAGTAAACAGAAACTGTCCATCTTTGCTAGCAGGATTGCTCATCCAACTGAAAGAGGTTGCCATACAATCTGTGCTTTCATTGTTCTATTGCATTGCATTGCATTTGTGAAGGTTGGTAGGATATGTGCAGTCACTCTGGTTGGGGTTATATCCCTTACTTGTGCCCAATATGTAGGAGACCCCTTAATTTAGGCCCAAGTCAAGGTTAAATGAAGAGGGATGGGATGTGACCCAAAAAAAACAGTTGAAATGTTTTACCCTAAATACATTCAAATGCATATAAATGATGTCATGATTGCTTTGTCCAATGGCACTCCTGAGGATTGCAAAAGCCCAACAGGCTGAGTGAGGGGATCACCACTGACCTGTTGATTCAGAAAGTGGCATGTAAGACGACTGAGGAGGAAAGAGTACTGCACTGCTAAAGCTCGCACTGTTGACAAAATGCTGTAGATGTTTGATCTACACTAAACCCCTCATCACACAGCTGAACTCAAATAAGAATGTGGGTGTGGGAATTCTGTCATGGGTTCTGCCTCTGTCATGCTAAGCTGATAGTGAAATGAAGACACCGACCACACTGGGTGTCAGACAATGGTTTCCACGACTCACTTGGACTCCAGCAGTAAAGCAAAGCGTGGCCTTTGGATCAGACGGTGCTGAATGGCTCAGTGCATTCCAAACTTTGTCCGAGCCGACAGAAAACAGAACTGCCACCCGACTGACCCCTACCTGTTCTTTCAAAGGTGGTTTATCAAAGGTGGGAACAAGCTGGCAGCTGTAAATCTACTAGACAATTGTGTCAAGATTGTTGACACATGTTGTTGATGTGCTCAGGCTTCCTCACCTTGCTTTCACACATGAAAATGACCCCCCCCCCGCGGCTCCGGGCTAGAAAAATGATGCAGACGTACTCTGTGGGTGTTTTGGTCTCATTGGAGGGGCGGATGTCTCAGCGGGTCCTGTCCTCTCTCTGAGACAGCAAATCTAAAGATCCTGAGTCAGATGCACCGGGTGGGTTCTGTGTATCCTCAGCCAAATGTGGCCGTCTCCGGTCCACTGAATCGGCCATGAAACACATGGACTAGGCTATCATCTCAACAGGAGTCATTTTCAGGTGGGACATTTTGGCAATCTGGTGATTGACAGTATCTCATAGGCCACCGAATGGAAAAAGTGAGGAGGACACACCTGTCAGCATTTTGTGGTGCCAAATAACCCACTCAGCTCAGCACAGCTTGTCCTTATGTTTCAGCAGTTTGATCAAGACACTAAGTCAGCATGAGTTACCTATGATGAAGCCCTTGTTGACTCTCTGATCTCACATATTGTTATTCAGGCAATGTCACGCAACAATGTTCGACACATGTAACGGAGAAACTGAGCTACTCTGTCCTTTCATTTTCAAATAAAAACCACACCTTTGTCAGTAAAGATAGGTAATATACATTTATTCTGAGACCCAAGCTAAGTAATATAATGATAACAATTAAGGCAAGTAGATTCACTCCTGCTCTCTTTCGTCCAAAAATGCCAAAATAGCTCACCACAACGTGCTACAAAAATATCAACGGAAATACGGTTCTAACGTATCTTTCTGTCTTTTCTTTAAATCCTGAATCTTATCAAAATTAATTGAATTGATGATCACATAGTTATTCTGTCAGTCAGAAAAAGAATCCACTCTGCAATAAAGATGGACATTGCTATAAATGGGGAAACATCTAGTGTGTATGATTAGTTATCAATCTCTCTCGCTCATGCCAGCTGCAAATCTAAATATGGCTTCACATACTGTATGTATACAGAATATATGATGACTAATCCATGCAGTGTATATTACAAAACATTTACTGCAGTAACAACTAAGAGGTGATTTCGAATAAGCTGTCACCTGGTTTATAACTGTCTTGCTCACTCATTCCTGTTAAGTTCCCTCATATACACTGTACATAAAGTTTGTTACCTGCAGTCAGAGCCCTGAATGGCTCAGATTCCTCGTGAAAGACCTGAGGCAGGATGAGCAACGTAGCGTTGGAGAAGGGCACATTACTCACTTTTTACAAAGACAAAAGTGCGATGTGTGTCCAATTTGTAATTGTCCAACTGAATTTGTTGACATACAGCAAGTGGGTCACGGCACTGAAGCGCCTCGCCTATTCTCTGATTTTGTACCGTTGGCATGGCAACCATAGTGGTTGATTAAACATGGGCAGAAAAACAAGGGTAGGGGAGCTGGGAACTGCTGATTGCTTCAGAGGGAGGCGGGGCCGCACTTATATAATACAACACAAAGAAGCTACGCTTTACATATATAACCACTAAATCACTCAAAATATTCAAATCCTCACACTATCAATCTCAATTTTTTTCTCTAATGTGGTGTATCTCAAATCAAACTAACTGCTGCTCCCAGGCAGAAGTCTTTTTTTGTGACTAGGCCCTAATACAGTATATGCACAAGATTGGGTCTAATTGTTTTGTCCAGAAACATTAACGATGTGACGTCAGGCATGAAGTTACACAACTGCCACCACCCTCATCATCGTTGCCTTTTTGCCCAGATCATTCGTCACCATAACGGCACCTGAATCAAAACTAACGGCTTTTTGAAATGATATTGATCATCATGCTTTGTAAGTTTTTCAGTGGGCACATGTCTCATGACATGCACAATATGATATATTGTTGAATTGGCTACAGAATATAATGGTGGCTCTCATTTAAGACAACCTCTCAACTTACTATTTACACGAGTCTTGGTTCAGAGAGCTTCTCTGCAAAGACTGTTGACACACACACTGGCTCAGCAAACAATCGGCAACAATCATGAATCTGCCCACATACTGTATGTGAGCTAACTTAGACATATAATGAAGAAAAAAGGTTCTCTTGCCCTCATCCCGAGAGCCAACTGAATAATACGTCTGGTGTACACATTTTCTTCTAATTTATTCTCATCACGCCAAACTCCAGTGTAAATGAAATAACTATTGTTTTCAGAGGTCAAAGCCATGCGCACAGTGGTATGTGAAGTTCTACCTTGAGCTGTACCTGACAGGCCACCTTCTCAAAACTGCCTGGATTTTTAGTGGAGTCACTGTGTGTGTGTGCGTGCGTGCGTGCGTGCGTGCGTGAGTGTGTGTGTGTGTGCGCGCGCCTGTTGGACATGACAGTGACAGATGGAGAGGATGCAGGGGACGGGAGGGGCCTCAGGAGGGGGGTGGTCCTGTCCCTTTGTGTTACAGGGACACCTTCTGCTGATTGAGTTGGTCTGTGAGCGTGAAGTGGTGGCTTATTTGCACGCTTCACTTTCTCTCATCACTTTTAATTGTACAACTTGAAAATAACAGTTACATTTCACATCCACTGTGGTGACCCTTAGTTATAAAAATCGAAAATGCTTTTGACAACAAACTGGTAAAGCAAATAAACGATTATAGACATTGTACAGTTAAATGATTATCATTATAATTGATGTGGATGTTGGGAACATATTCAGTTTGATGTATAAGGAGACCCCAGAGGAAATATTCATTTACAGCCATAGTTGGTGTTGCAAAACCTCTATGCACACTGCCAACAATCTTGACAATCATTTGTAATCTACATATTTTGGAGTCATACCCTGAAAAGACCAACGTTTTCCTGGTGTTAGCTGACGGAACACATTTGAGGGAAGTAAAGGTCTACTTGAAACAACACACTGAACCTCAACTCCCTGACTGAAAAGCCACAGGTGTCACCGTAGCAGGTCACCTGTCTCCAAATTCTCCTCTCCAAGATCCACAAGATCCATGAACTTTCTCCGTGATCCTCCCCCTGTACTCCTGCCTGAAAGCTCCGTCTCCACTATCCTCCGACCAGAAATATCCACTATCTATTCTCTGCGTGTGACCAAACATTACACTCTTGCCTCTCAGACCTTATCTCCCAATGACTTCACCTTAGCTGTTCCTGTGATGAGTTGATTTAGAATTTGAACAGAAGGCCAGGTGTTGTTACACCTGTAGAAAAACTCTACATCTTCAGCAAGTTCAGTTCAAATAGTTGTGATGCCTGAAAAAGCTAGAATCTCTGATTTCTGCCGTAATGTTGGCCTGAAGCAGGAAAAATGAATAATCAATATATGGGCATGTGCTTGGCACAGTGTTGCGCCTAAATTATGGATCAAGCTTCCAGGGGCATTACAAGTCTGCTCATTTTTCCATGTGTCATTTTCACATCAACGTGACGTTGCGAGTTGTGACTAATAAATCGCAAGTCAAAGAACTGCTTTTGAGGGAGGTGTCTTGGTTTAATGGCAGTTTGTGGGAGGTGCTTACCAGCGAGATGATGCTGCTTTCCTGCATCACAGCAGCTCCAGACCTCTCCAGCCTGGCACAGCCATCGTCTCAATGTGGCTCTGCTCCAGAGCATCGGCTGGGACTGTCTGTTAATGATGACATGACCACTGATGGAAGCGGCTCTGATGGGGCTCACTGAAACGTGAAAACAAAGATGTATTCAGTGTTGGTGAGCAATTACAAATTATGCACAGGACATAAACCTCACTACAGAAAGGAATGTTTCTCAGTCGGGCCCGTGTTGCAGAGGCGCTTTTTGTCTTTGGCAGGTCATTGAACCGAGGAACATAGCAAAACAGACCTTCTCCAAAAATATAAGATTTATACTTCTTAATGTAAGATTGCAATTTACAATAACAACTTCCCATCAATCACACATGGACAACATGACTCAATCAGTGTTGAATTTGTCCATCAGCTAAGATGTGTGTAATGCACAAATTTTGTATGTTTGGTGCTGGATCAGCATCACCTCGCCAAAAATCAAACAGGACAAAAACCAAATCCAAAAAGATGCACTTGAGATAAAAGACACACGCAAATATACTGAACTGCTCCTCAGTTATCCTCCTGTTTTTCCACAGCTGTAAAATTGTGGTAGAGTATCTTTCACAGTAGTTTCTTAGATGGACTGCTGGCAATTGGACAAAGAGTATTCCCTGCACACAAAGAGTTTATGCATTCCACAACACCAGAAAACATTGAAGCAATTGATGGACGAAAATCTAAGGCCAACCAGAAAGTCTGACAGAGGTCTCACAGTAAACAGATAATGGAGGTGAGCTGCGGCACAAGTGTGAGATGCACCAATTGACTGAATGTTCGGCACAGCCTGGCAGGCAGACCAGCTACTTGCTATTCCTCTCAGGTTTGAATCAGAGTAAGAGGAGGGGAGGTGAAGTCGGGAGTAAAGGGTGTATATATGTATCGCTCTTTTGCTAAGTCAGATTTAAAACACAGGAGATTGAATGAAGAGTCATTGTGAATGTTGAAGTGCTGTAACCTTAGATGTTGGTAAATATTCTAAATATTCTAGAAAGTAAATTCCCTGGGAGACCACGCGCGTATTTGCAGGACCTGTGGTTCGTGAATTGCTTTTGAGTGATGTAAACAGACCTCAAGTCAGGAGATTAATGATTGGATTAGTTGATAACAGATTGATAAAAATGTATCTGTATTTTCAAGTTCCCCATCACTCTGAAAAAGAATCCTAGGGAGTGATCCATCATGTGTGTTGCAAAAGGAAATGTGTTGACTTTCTGTGCCTGCTTGGTCCTTGCTGAGGTTGTGCTGATCTGTTAGACCTTAAGCGAAGGATTGGCCCAAACTGGAAGATGTTGCCAGACAAGGACAGACAACTACTCGCTCTCACACTCACTCCTATGGAGTAACCCGCATGTCCCTCTCTCCAAGAGGGGTGCACAGAACGGAAACAGGAACTATATGCTGCAGCACAGAGCCGCTGTACATCTCACCCACATGTCCAATCTGACGAGATTTAAAGCTCAAGCATTGTGGAGCACAATCATACTGACCTGTGTGAGCACATTCTGAATTGCTTATCTGTGACCAAGATCTGCACAGATTATAGGTAAAGTGAGCCCGTGAGCAGCAACTTTTAAGTTCCCGAAGACATCAATCAAATCATACGCAATCAAATCAAATCATACAATCAATGACGGTAAAGGTTGGCCTCAATCTAGTATTCAGCACATTGTACCAAATGCCGAGCAGATGCAAAGTGGTGATAACAACCAGGGTGCAGGGGCAGAGAAATGTTAGCAATAGCAGAAAAAAGAAGGAAAACATGAAGCCAGTGCCCCACATTGGGGATGAAATAACATACATCAACTTGATGGTATGTCGTAATTTTTCTTCTCCGTTTGTGGATTTAAATTCCCTCAACCTGGATACATACGTCATGCTTGTTCACTGTGCCTCCAGCAGTGATTTGCAGAATTATGACACATCCTTCGAAAACCAAAGACATCTTATTCTGCTTTTGTCACCGAGGTCCTTAGATGCACAGAGTCCTATCCTGTGTAGATATGTTGCACATGGCTTCAAATAATGATTCTTGATGTGTTTGCGTGTTTCAGGATGTCTGGAGTGCTGCATCAAATGCCTTGGAGGCATCCCGTACCCGTCCCTCATTGCCACCATCTTGCTTTACGCTGGTGTGGCGTTGTTCTGCGGCTGTGGACACGAGGCCTTGTCTGGCACAGTGACCATCCTCCAGAACTACTTTGAGGTAGTGCGGAGCCCTGTGGACTCATTAGATGTCTTCACCATGTGAGTACAACTTTGACAAAACTGGTGTTGCAGGGAACAACAGGAAAAGATTGTTTCCTAATGCTCCTCTTTTTTTTCCAGGATTGACATCATCAAGTATGTGATCTACGGCATCGCCTCAGCATTCTTTGTCTACGGGATCCTGCTGATGGTGGAGGGCTTCTTCACCAGTGGAGCCATTAAAGATCTGTATGGAGACTTCAAGATTACAACTTGTGGACGTTGTGTCAGTGCTTGGGTAGGAAAAATAATCTTTGTGAAACAAATAAACTTAAAATCACATCTTTTTTTTTAGCAATTGTATAGTAATATATTTAAAAGAGGCCAAATGTGCAAGGTGATGTATATTCCACACTCTTTAATCTCCTGGATTGCAAGATCAACTGATCAATAAAGTACCTACCTGTACGTCTCTTTGTATTTGATACAGGTTTACATTGCTGAATAATTATATATACCAATTTATTAGTGATACCCTGCGACATTATTTCTAATGTTTTTTTGGGAGGTCTTTCATATGAATCACTTATCCTATCCCATAGGACACATATCACATCACATCACATGGCAGCTCTGGCTGCAGCTCCACTGGGAGCCAAAGGAAACGGACCATCTTGCTGCTTTTGTGATCAAAAAGTCAACTGAATTTATGCCAGACATGAAAATGTCCGAAATGTAAAAGACTAAGTTGACGAATGCGCGATTGTGAGTTGTCTGTAAGTGTGAGGTGACAATTCCATGCAGCAGCTGGTGTAAATCCTTTGAGTTTTGTTTGCATCATAACTGCAGCCTGCAGGAAAAATGGTTTGGAGTTTTATAACTCTCGGTCATCTATACACCTAAAAGTCAAAGTAATAGCTACAAAATTGCCAAAAAAATTGTCCGAAAAAGGATACAATATTTGGCCAAATAGACAAATGACTCAAAGGGCGACCGGAATTCTACTAAATTTCATATGGCGTGATGAATTCATACTGTGAAATTCACACAATGAAGGGTGACCTGGCATCTGTTCTTATTTCAGTTCATCATGCTGACATACATTTTCATGCTGGCCTGGCTCGGTGTGACAGCGTTCACCTCCCTGCCCGTCTTTATATATTTCAACATCTGGAACATTTGCCAAAATGCCACAGTGCTGGAGGGAGCCTCTCTCTGTCTGGACCCGCGACAGTACGGTGAGCCATCTCTCCATCTCTGTTCCAAAATGTGTCAAAATATGTTAAGGAAAACTTTTTAAAAAATCACTGAACTGTGATAAAAACGTCTCACGTGTTAACACAGGTCTCGTCCCAATTGCCGAAGTGAAAACTGTGTGTGCCGGATCTGAGAAGTTTTACAAGATGTGTGAATCTAATGAGGTAATATGAAACGTCACTTACCACACAAAAAAAGATTCTTTTAATTCCATTAATCCCATTGAGTGTCAAGATTTAGCATCTCACTTGGTCCTTCCCCCGGCAGACACATTTGCTGGCGCACAGTGATTCCACTTTATCGCCACATAAGAAAAAGATCAGGGGAAAATGATCAGGTCTCTGTGATTAATGACAGCACAACATTAAGAATCAAATCACCTTGAACAAGTTAGAGTGTAACACTTTTTAGGGTGACCTCAACATCACCATGGGAATTTACATGCCAACAAACTTGTGATACTGATACTGTGATCCTATGTGAACATCACTTGCCTGCATTTGCTGCATTCATTTTGGATCGCCAAGACATTACATAAACATAACTTGGGTCAAGACCCCTTCGGGCTAAACATGCTTCTATCTTAATTTACCTGAATATCTCTGTGTGATGGGCTACAGCTAAGGTGCGGTGCTAAAGTGTGATCCATGGTTGTTTTTGTTGTTACCCCAGCTGGACATGACCTTCCACCTGTTCATTTGTGCCCTGGCTGGAGCAGGAGCTGCTGTTATTGCCATGGTGAGACAACAATCAATCTTTATCTTTCTTAAGGGCTGAAAAGTGCACCAACATTTTGTTGCGCTTGTGTCCCAACTAATTTCTATGTACGTTGAGAAGTTAAGCGGATAAACAATCAAGAAACCCTGCAAGTGCTTTCTTGCAACACTAGTAAATGTAGATACCGTACAACTTTGACTCAATTATTTGTGCCAATGTACCGTTCATATAGTTACTAATCAAACGGAAGGATTCAATGAAATGCAAATGGCATAACCAGAGGAAAAGCTCACAGGGTGCTGCTGTGCTATGCGGCGCCTGGTTCACTGCTTTCGTCTGGGAATTGTGGATAATGTAGAAGGCATTTTGTGCAGAAAAGGACTCTCTCCCTCCCTCTCTCGGAGGCACCGGCCATGGCATGCTGTTGTCATGGAAACAAGGAGAAGAAAGGCTCAGAGATTGTTGCAAACATCACTGAGTAATTTGTGAGGAGCCATTTTCTGAGAAAGACACCGCTTTGCTGGTCATGGCTGATGCATGGCTGTGCAAATTGTGCTGGCTTCTTCTGGCTTCACTCACCAGTCCGGCTGGGGACGCCGTGCTGGGGTCCAGAGGCATTAATTAATCTTAAGGGAAAAACACAGGTGTACCATAGACGAGCTGCTGTCTCACAACTTGAGACATTACTGACTGACCCAGGGATACAAGTCTGTCAAGATATGGGGAATGCATATAATTTAAAAGACTGGTTGTGATTCACTTAATAAGTTGGCTGTCATTATGCCGCTTTCAGTCAAACACAAATGACCTCACTGTTCACTCCTCCAATCCCAAGCAATCCGTCAGTTGCAGTGAAAAAAGGCGCTGCATTGAGACACAAAACGTTCTTGAGGCTCACATTGCCATGGCAACATGTCTGCATCATTTGTGTGGTGTTGCCACCTGCTGGTCAGGCTACACGTTTCAGAAAGTCACAGGCAAAATTCCAGCATTTGTTCAAATGCAATATAGCCAGTGATCTGCATGTAGAACTGGTTTAACTCAGGAGAAAAGGAATGTGACCATTCAATTCAATTAAGCAAAAAAATTTAATGTTTCTTCTCCACACAAAATGTTGAATTAACAGAGATCTTCACTTAAACATCGCCAGTTCACTTTATTTTTCAGCAGTTTACCATCTCTGGAGTTCATTTATCACATGGCACAACTGGTTACATTTGGATTTAGATTTTACCCCTTACTACTGAAAATAGGTGGGGAGTATAATCCTTAGGTACAAATACAAATAATGAAGATGTGCCATTCAAAACCGTGTCAAAAACTAATTCTACTCATCAACTCACTTGTAGATTCACTATTTGATGGTGCTGTCCGCCAACTGGGCCTACGTGAAGGATGCTTGTCGGATGCAGAAGTACGAGGATATCAAATCGAAGGAGGAGCAGGAGCTTCACGACATCCACTCCACTCGCTCTAAGGAGCGTCTCAACGCCTACACATAAGGACGAGCGCAAGGCCCGGCTCCGCTCCCCTGGCCTCGCCCCTCTCTGCCTCCCCTTTGTCTTTCTACCTGTCGCCACACCGTCCCACTCCCGAGGCAGATGGGGGGGGCATGGCACCGGGGGTCCTCGCCACCGCTGATGTCACTGCTGCACCCTATGACAATATGGTGCAAGGAGAAATAACACACAGACCTCCTGAGTCACAGACAGCATTTCAGAAGAAAAAGCCCCTGTACCTCTCATGAATGGTGTTACGGTTACCATAGTGACAGTTAGATTAATTCCACATGGAGTATAGTGCTTGTAGTTGTTAGGAGCAGCCAGTAAAATCAGAGGTAGCAATGGAGTCCTGCTTGTTTTCAGTTCTCTGGATGATTCAAATGTGCTTGTTTTATTTGCTTATTGATTTGACTTGATGCTGTTTTTGGTGTCATACTTAATTTATTTCATTTTGTATTTTTTGTCCTGCATTCTGGGAGCGTGAAAAGGGGCTTTAAAGGGTTTCCAAGCACATTTCTCATGTTGTCTGTATGAAGATATCATGTTTAACAACAATGTACTGTATTTGAGAAAGGGTGGTTAGTTTGAACAAAATATTTTAGATCTCAAAACACACCCATGAAAGCATTGTAAAGCTTTCAAATATCAGTATTCCCAGGGATCAATATCACTTTCATGTGAAAGTAATTCAAATCTAACTTACAATTTGTTCCTTTCTGTTTCACATTATACACTAAGCAACAGTGATGGATACCAAATTAATACAGAAAAAACAAATGTAATTTGCTAGATGTGCCAAGCCTGTTAAACGGGAAACAATGACCTTGGTCAACACTGAAGACGTGATTCAAGTTGTGCTGGAATACAAACGATGAATTTAATGGTATTCCTTGAATGATTCCATCATCTTTCAATCACAAGCCACAAAAGCACATGCAAGTTTTCGTAACTTGTTTTTAATTTCTTAACAGTGGAACTTTATAAATGGTGCAAAGGATCCTACTTTTGCAAAAAATTTGTGCTGTATATATTGATAAAGCAAAGCATACATACAGTATATGTTAAGTACTTTGATCCGGGGACACTTAAGGAGAGAAGAACAGGAGGGCATATGTGACAGACCACCATTTTTCTTGTGGAGAAAAATTTCCTTCAAAGTTGTTTGTGTGATGATGCTCCTTTTGGAGCTATCTGAAGTGTGAAAAATGCGTGTCTGTAAATTTGTTCCACAAAGTAATCATGTCGCTGACACTTTCAGATTTTACGAGTATAAACATGGCCTGTCAATCCATCCCCTGGCAAACTACTGTATTGTCAGTATATCTACGAGCTACTGTAATTCTGTGCACTTTTTTGACCATTTGTGTGCTCTCTCCTCTCTAAATGTAAGTGCATTGGTGTTCAACCAAAACTTGGGTAACTGTACTGTTAGTAAAGACTGTGAATTTAGCTGTTTCTGTGGCATGGACATGCTTTGGTTTAGTCTAATTGACAGAAAAGTTAACTTAGTTGGCTTCTTTACTTTTACACTTGACTGTCTTGCTGGGTCAACCCTTGGTTTACATGTGCAGTATGGAACTTAACATGCTTAATACGTAATGATACTGGTATTAGAGATTGTAGTCTTTGAGTTGTTGTCCGTTTGGTTTGTGATGATCTCTCAAATCATGTCTGAAATTAATATTTGTACCAACACTGCTCACGCTGTAATGACCTGACAAAATGCTTTCAGCTGTATCCTTGTTCTAGTCTTTTGTATTTTCACTAAGAATGCTTAGCAGCAGGCTTTAAATTTCAATTATTTTGTACATTCATGTGCCAACAGCTTGAAGTGGCTTATTTGACCTGTGTGATCAAATTTGCTTGCATAATTAAAATTCATTTGTGTACCTGATGTCTCTTTTCATTTTATTGCAATCTAACTAACAAGGAGACACCAGCACATGACAGCTGAGGTATGATGATGATTGCAACGATGAAGATGATGGTTCATATTGTCATGATTGACAAGGCACAGTGCAACAGCAACCAGATATCACTAGATGTCCCCATTTCCTTACATCACGTTGAATGCAAAATTGCCCTCACAAAAAGGGAGGTTCACAGGATGTCAGCTGTTGAGTCCCATCTGAGGTAGCAGTTCAAAAACAAAATTCAGTTCAGTTCAATCCTATTTCTATGGCATCCAATTATGACAGGAGTTATCTCAAGGTGTTTTCTAAGACAGAGCAGGTACAAACCAAACTCTATAATATTCACATACCCAACAATGGCGAGGAAGAACTCCCATTTGACAGGTAGAAACCTCAGGCAGACCCAGGCTGCAGGTGGGCGGCCATCTGCCTTCACCGTTCGGGCTGAAAGAGAGACAGAGAGACACAGCAGTAACCAACAATAGTGGCTAGAATACAAGTGAATTTAGCGTGTATAAAAAAATATGCAGATATGTCTAAATATAAACACAGTATGTGCATCAGGAACAGGATCCGGACACTTTTGCGGTATGTCACACATCACTGGCTAAGCTCCACCTCTACAGACTGTGGTTAGAAAGCTGACATAGTAACATGCATCAATGACACATGAATGTAAACAGGTGAGGGAGAGAGAGGGGAAGAGGAAAGGAGAAAGGCCCACTGCATCATGGGAAATCCCACGGCGGTCTAATTCTATAGTAGCACAGCTTGGTCTGACTATAAGTTTATAGAGAAGGAAAGCGTAAAGCCTGGTCTGAAAAGCAGTGAGGCTGTCCGCCCCCCAGACTCAAACTGGAAGACGGTTCCATATGAGAGGAGCCTGAGAGTTGGCGGCGCTGCCCGCCATTCTACTTCTATGGATTCTGAGAATCACAAGTAACCGTGTGTTCTGGGATCTATTCTCTATTCTACAGGCAGCCAGCACAGAGACCAAATAATCAAAAATACAACTGGGAGGGGGGGGCTGACAGACCAGTGTCTAACTCCAGCGTTTCTAACTTTGGACAGATTTACAAAAGCATGGATAAATCACGTGAGAGGAAACCTCCTCTGAAAGAGCCGATTAGTGCGCCTGCCATCAGCCCCACCCCCTACTCTGCAGTCAAACCCAGCAAATCCTCAGATAATCTCACCCCCACCCATGCTCTGATGGGTCACCTGTACTGTAATTAGATCCTAGCCGCGTACACAGTTATCTCCCATGGACTTCCCTTGTAAAGCCAATTTCCCACCTTTTTTATTCATCTTCACAGAATTATGCACCAGGACTCCTTGTCTAAATGACTTGTGCATATTCTACTCCATGCTGAAATTCTGGCTCAACCTGGTGAAATGATGCATCGACTCCTCTATGCTCATGTCTTTCTATGCTGCCTCACTGTCGCTCACTCCTTCTGCCCATCTCAGTGCAACTGTGTATTTCATGGACGCAACGATGGAACAGGAAGCAGGTAAATACATGTCATTCAGATGGACACACCACTAAATGTTTTAAGTTTTCATTGACTGACTAAACTGATTGTGAACAGTGAGCTATCTCTGTTGCATAAGGATTGTACAAGAAGTAAACTAGTCTGTTTTTACTGGTAAATTACATGCTATCCCAGCAGTTTTTTTCCTTTTCAAAGAACAGGTTATTTCATTTTCTTTAAGTAATTATGGCCACAAAGCCTTTCGTCACAGAGCAAGACAAACAATTAAGGTTTTGAGAATTAATGTGTGGGGTGAACCTCCTGTTCATGCACACCATAGCAATCCAAGTCAAGTAGAGGAAGTGTTTAGTTGGGCCTGGCCTGCACATAATGCACTGTTTATTAGCAAGAGATCTGTTCACTAATCCCACGGGGAGATCTAATTACCACTAGTGTAAACGGACTTGCTTGCCTGTTTGATGGTGTACTTTCTCCATTTCCCTTGCAAAAATACTCAATGTACAAGTCAGCTACAAAACCAATCTATTTGTGTGTTTGTAGCGAAAAGCGGTATGGTAAAAGGTAAAGGTAAAGGTAAAGGTAAGGTAAGGCATCTCTACTTTGGTATCAGCCTGCCCGCTGTCATACAAGAGCACAAAGATAAGTCATGGAGGAAAAAAAACAAACAAACAAACAGACAAGCAGGTTTACATGAATGTCCCCAATGTTCCATAATAATGACTGGCTTCACAGCTTTGTGATTCATGTGATGGTTTCGTATTTTGAGTCGACTCAATATAGCTTTGATATTGTGAAGCTTTTTCCATCAAGGCTCGCCCTTTTCACAATGCAACACTTTAAGATTGTTCAGTCAAGACAAGTCAGGCTGTCATGTGAATATTTGGCCAACTTGTTGTGTCCAACCCCAGCACATTTTGAATTGATAAATAGTAACTGCAGCTGTAGCACCCTCATATTTGAACTGATTAAATGAATGACCAATGCATTGAATCCGTACAACCACTGATTTGTGAGTGACGATGGAAGTAGGATTGCTAGAAAAAGAGATTGGCACATTACATTAGATGACAGTGATGACCTCTACATCGTGATATGACAGTAGAAATCTGAATGGTCTGATTGTTTTTCTTAGGTCTGTGCTGTGCAACGATCCAGATATGTCCGACATCCCCGTCAATGTGCCAGTTGATACCGTCAAACTTCGTGTTGAGAAGACGGCCGTACGGCGAATCCCAACCGAAGCCTTCTACTACCTGGCAGAGTTGCGTTACCTTTGGATTACTTACAATTCCATAACCACTGTGGATTCTGGAAGTTTCTACAACCTCAAAGTGCTCCATGAACTTCGGCTCGATGGGAACATGATCTCTATGTTCCCCTGGGAGTCTATAGAAGAAATGCCTCAGCTGAGGACGTTGGACCTACACAACAACCGACTCACCAACATTCCCACAGAGGCAATTCCATTCCTGACCAATATCACCTACTTGGATTTATCGAGTAACAAACTAACAACTGTACCACCTGATCTCGTTGATATCTGGCCCCCTCTCAGGGGGCCTCCTCTCTCAGAAAGTACACAGAAAATTGTGTTGGGTAAGGATGGGCACACTCTGTTGCATTTAGTTCAACACTATATGAAGATCAGAGCATTATGCCATCATCATGTTGGTTCAGGATGGTTTTGAGCCCAGGGACAAAGTTAAATCCAATGTTTGTGTATCTGTGGGGCATACAGAAGGTGTGGACCCGAAATTGGGATTCACACAAAAATAGGTAACACACATAATGTGCTACATAAATGGTACAAACAAAGGAACAAGTTTTAGGGCCAAACCAGATCATAAGACAATGGGACAAACAAGACCGACAGAATACAGAGTGGTAAAATACAGGATTGAGAACAAAGAAAATATATCATACAAAAGCGGGACAGTAACATGCACAAAGCAAAGTTCAGTCTACAGTAAAAATCAACTGAGTTGAACTGGGAGGCAAATACAAAACAAAACTATGAAGTGAGGGACAAAAAAAACAAATGACGAAAAAACAGGTTTGCCGGTAAAAACAGGTATACAGACCTTTCAGCCAGTTAAGACAATTGTACAGGCAAAGAAAACTATTCTGAAAACATAGACGAGGAGAAAAATGACTAAATGGAAACTAATACAGACAAACACAGAGGGAACACAAAGGTTAATGGGGGCAATAAGGACAGAAGAAAAAATGAACCCATGTAATGAACAACGTTGGATAAGTCAATTGGAGAGAACAGTGAGAGGGACATCAGGACTCGACACTGGCACAGAGGGAGAAAACCATGACTGGAGAGACAACGCAAAATACAGGATACAGAGTATCAACATTGGCATAAGAATCTTGAGTACTTACTGTATGGGATATATTGTGGTTGCCATGTCTGTTGAGGAGAGATGATGAGGAAAAGACTATTAGATTTTACACACAAGAAAAAAGACAAAATTTGGACAGACATACTTTCAGCAAGCACTCATACTTTTTCTACCAAAATAGTGTCACGTGTGAGCCCAAAGTATCAAAACATTCAATAGAAGAAAATATCGATTTCTGGGAGCAGCCACACTGATGAAAGGGTAACAGACACAGAGGGAAGACACATCGATACATTTACTACAGAGGCAAAGGAAATTGGGAACCATCACACACTGTAGATCATACAGAATGTATACAGCGCAGAAAGCACGAGTCAAGAATAACAATTCAGACTTTTTTTGAACAGTTAAACTCTCAGGAGAAATGTCAGGATAATGACAGTAGCGGACATAGTCATACAAGCAAGACGTCACAGGTTTTATCACAATCAGAAGTCAAGTGGACTTTGCACATTTACAGCCATGGAAAGTTTTAGAATGGCAATGATAATAACACCATATTCAATGTACTGTTCTTGCTAATGGCTTTCTTTGTAAATCCAACAGGGGTCCTGATTTGAAACAACGTCAACCAATGCTACCACTTTTAAATTGGAGCGTGAAGGACAGACATTTTACTATTACCAGTAGTAGTAACTTATGTAGTTAGTGAGTGCATGATAGTAAAAGAATAAATCTGTATTTTTTTAATTCAGTAGTACTTCTCTTTAATACCAGTGAGAATACAAATGTTGGAAATGCACATCCGTAAACAGAGTATACTGAGCTACTGAGGATGCTTCTGTGATGAATTTAAAGGAGGTAGAGTAATGCTATAATAATAATAATAATAATAATAATAATAGGCTGAGTACAAAATCAACACATCTACACTGAGAGCTCACTCACACCTTGTGTGTGACAGAGTACATCAGAGGGGAAATGGGAGTAGACCAGAGAAAAACAAGGACTTAACTGGACCAAAGAGTCTTGTGTGAGATTTACATTTCATTGCTCATCATTCACATTTGTTATCACAATCCAAACAGAAATCCCTAAAATACTGTCAGAATTTAGCGAAGACCCCAAAATTCGAGAAATGTCTCTGAAATATGTGAGTGAACAATGTATGCGAATACAAATTGTTTCCTCGAGGGGAAAAAAAAACCCCTAAACTATAGTGCGAGAAGGTATGTGTTGGTGAGAGGGAGTGCTTAAGTGTGTAGCCAGAAGCCTAGTGACAGCTTAGTGTTCCACAACTGTTGAGCCAAACTAATCTGGTTAAACGGATTTCATGTGTACTCATGTGCACAACAGGTGTTTGGAGTCAGTTCTAAACATATGCATGATGGATTCAAGTCCAAATCACGTTATGTTAATTGTTCATACATGTAAGGTTTTTGGAAATTCCACCCTGAGCATGGCATCCAAGTGACAGGCTTCATCACAGTTACAGTATGTGTCTGTAAGAAATGCTGTTTTTCTGTCCTGGTAGCTGACTGATAAGGTGATTATTTGACATTCTTGACCTCAAAGAGTATGGTCAAGTCAGAAAGTTGACAGTTGGCCAAAAAGTGATCACTGATCTGATAACAAGTGTATGGAATGGAATTGAATTTAAAAGGACTTATTCAGAAAAATGCAAAGTTCAGATTTTCTTTCACTGTCCATTTTTGTCTAATCACAAACCAATGCCAAAGAAGCAAAATCAAGAAATACAGTATCTAAGATATATCCATACATATGTCCATATATCCTCTGCAAAGCTCGTTTCACTCTATAAAAAACTATGTGATGATAATCATGCTATGGGCACAGCATACACGCATCAGTATTCACATCCCACCTTTCATCCTCAGGTCTTCAAGATAACCCTTGGTTCTGCGACTGCAAAATTTCTAAACTGATTGAGATGTCCAAAATGGCCGACACTCCTGTGGTTTTGATGGACTCGGTCCTCAGCTGCAGTGGACCTGAAAATCTGGCTGGCGTCCTTTTCCAGCGAGCCGAGCTCGATAACTGTGTAAAACCATCAGTTATGGCCTCAGCAACCAAAATCACGTCCTCTTTGAATAGTAATGTGCTCCTGAGATGTGACGCCAAAGGTCTACCAACACCAACTCTCTTCTGGACCAAGTCAGATGGCACACCAGTCGACAACACAGGTACAACACTTGCTGCTGAAAAAAAGACCAGTGCAAGCCACGAGAGGAAATAGGGAGTTTTGATCTTGCGTGATTTACAAAAAGTAATGTTATCTGTCTGTGATGCTTTGTCTGTGGTGTAGTTTGTTTTGCATTTCGTCGCTCACAGGCAGTGAGTGAATGTACTAATAGTGGTACAATATTACGTAAAGACACATACTTGCTACACTTCAGTCCAATAATTGATACTTCAAGTTACTGCCATCAGCTAATTCCATGTGAACGAAGGTGTGAGCGAAAGTGAATTCCCTCCATAAGCTCGGTGACATCATGCAAAGCCTATAAACATTAAACGTGGCTAATTATCCTGAAACCATGAAATGAATTCTGTATGATCATGTTCATTATTTAAAGCACCTCTGCTTGATGGCAGTTTGAGACAGAAACGACGATTATTTGTCAGATCTTAACATTTCTCTCTTTCCACAGTCCAAGAATCGCCACAGGAGGGGGTCCGGTGGTCCATCATGAGCTTGCAGGGGATATTATACAAAGATGCCGGCAACTACAGCTGTAAAGCTAAGAACGTTGCTGGCAATGCAGAAGTGACCATCTCAGTCTCTGTTGCTGGTGCCATAACTACAACTATTCCACCGTCCTTCCTCAGCACTTACAATGAGACTGAGGAAGTGATCCAGGTCACAACACTTATTCCCCCAACTGACAACCCCACCTCACCTGCTGCAACATCGACTGATGTCCCAGTGACAACTGTGCGGCCCACCACCTCTGTGAGGCAGAAAACTCCCCCCAGTAGTGGTCTGAAAGGCCTACGGATTGTGGAGAAAACGTCTGACAGCGCAGTGTTGCTATGGACAACAGATGGAATTCCAAATGACACACCACTTACAGTTGTTTACTCTCCATATGGTGAGGATGACAGTAAAGAGACATTGGAGAGCGATGCCGGCAGTGGTAAAGTGTTGCTTGAGGGACTGTCGGCTGGGCTGAGGTACTCTGTGTGCCTTATGGCAAAAGGCAGACCTGCTGTCAAAGATCGTTGCACTGACTTCTACACATTAGAGGCTGTAGAGGACGGAGGATATGACCTTTTCCTGATTATCAGTGGAATTGCCTGTGCTTTGGCTGTGCCTCTCATTGTCCTTCTGCTCTACAAAATTCTCGCTCTATACTGCAAGAGCAGTGACACACCTGTAGATGAGGAGGAACTTGGCAGGGAGAGCTATGTCAAGTTTGAGACCATCTCAATGAAGCAGCGGACTCTGAATTCTCACCCGACAGAGCTGTGGACCAGAAGGCAAACCAATGAATCGGACCGACTGCTCCTGTGCTCCAGGTCAAGCATCGACTCCCAGATGACATACAAGAGCGACGGTTCTCGATCCGAGTACCTCTGCTGATGCCACGATTCTGGCTAACCACCAGATGCCATGTTAGAAATAACACGTACAATATTCATGATATGCCTTCAGCCTAAATGATGAATAAACGTCTATTGCAGCTTTTTGACAATTTTATACAGACTGAAAATTACTGATGACACTGTAACGTTGTTAAAGGTCAAATCTGCACAATTCAGTAAATACATTGAAGGTTGTAAACAATTTTTTCAAGCAGCTATTCTATTGATTTAAGATACTATGGTTGCCTGACAATGAATCCAGAGGGCTTTAATGGTCAAGACATAAGAACAAATCTGACTGTCGGGCACTATTATCGACTACTCTCCTGTTTTTCCATTTCTATTTTGTCAGCCTTACATTTCAAAAAGATTTTGACGGTTGTCACTGCACAGCACTTGTGCTTGACGCAGCATATCTAAAAATCACAAAACTGCAGTGAAAAGTGTGTGGTACCTTGGATTACATGTAATGCCAAAGTTTCAGCGACCTCTCTGAAAAACATGGTGTCTGAGGGCACCTGACATGCGATCATGAATATACCATTCTTGCTTCATGAAGCAGATTCTTGCCTTATTTGTCAATGCGGGCACATTTTCGATCGTAGACGTATGTCAGAAACATTGACCATTTCTATGTTGACATGTGTGTATTTGTATATAAATTGTGTTGTGCATTGGTTCTTAATAAAGTCAAAATTTTGTGAAACCTGATCGTGATACTATTCAGGCAAAGCTATCTTTAACCCGCCAATGTTGAAACTCGATGAATATAACATCACTGGCAGCAATGATGCTTTAACTTTTACTAACACTTACCCTAACCCAAGATGTGTGTATAAATGGTTGAATTCAGAGCCAAAACATGACTGATGTAACTATGAATATGACTATGAAGATAATATAACTACGACTCGACATCCAATTCTGTATATTTACTAAAAATGTCTGAGTGATAAGGGGAAATGTACATCATGAGGCCAGAGTAAAAGTGAAAAAATAATGTGATTAGAACAATAAAGAGGAAACAAAGACTATTTCTACAGCAACCACAAACACATCCCACAATCTACAGACAAAATGTTGTGTCTTAAACTGTCTCTTAACACATTCCTAAAAATCTGAGCAAAACTGGAGAATCCTACCACATCTTACATATTGGCTTTGATGGAGGCAAGCATGGTGTTGTACACCTTCGTCCCTCTAAAATTGAGACTTGAGAGTTAAGCACCAATGTGGCACCAGTTAATGTTGTCTTTGCTAAAATGAAAATAAAAATATGCACTCTCTCAGTAATTATGTCCTATCTATGTATCTGTGTGTTATCTACAGTATATGTACTGCATATGCATATAGATGTACATGTATGTACTATTGATATGTGCACAACATATCTATATGTATTGTTTCTTAATATCTTGTTAATGCATGACGTTGATGATGGACCGCCAAACATGCATGCTGTGCTTAGCCTCACACATACCAACATATTCTTTATGCATGATCAATTCAGTCTATCAGGCCACTATTGTTACTGCTCACTGCTGTGCGTCTTCACACCTCTCTCCGTCTCCCTCTCCCTCTCCGTCTCCCTCTCTTTCAGCCCAAACAGCCCAGGCAGATGGTCGCCCACCTGCAGCCTGGGCCTGCCCGAGGTTTCCTCCCCTTAAGGGGGAGTTTGTCCTTACCACCATTGCCAAGTGCTCCCTAATGGAGGAAATGATGGGTCTTTGTGTGTATATCTTACTGAATTATGATGTTCAAATGTTGAGGAGCTCTACCAGATCACTTCTGCCCTGATTTGGCGCTATAAAAATAGAACAGAATTAAATTGAATTCATCCATATCTCATCAATTGTCCATTGCAACTTGTTGTCACAAGGGCGAAAATTTCAGATGCTTAGTTGGGGCTAAACTCTTCCGGTTTGTTAACAAAACTTAAAGCTTTGCTAAAACAGTGATCAAATTGAACTCCAGATGACTCATCTTGAGTGTCCTGAAAAAAATAGTTATGGTATATTCAATTCTGCATGCCAAAGTGAGCTAAGGAAAAGCCCAAAACCATCAGACAAAAAAGAATAAGCTATTAAAACAGTAATTTCACAATATGTACATTTTCAGTGATTGGGCCGGTATAAAATGATGATACAATTATCAGGAGTTTGTAGGAGTTTGTGCTGGATTTCTCATTGTGATAAAACAAGATCGGAATTCATATACACTGCAACTTAACGATTGCTCTGAGTCACCAGGAATGATGTGGCATTTCTATTGTCCTGCTGAGGGTGAAACAGTGGGGAAAAGGTCAATGCCCTTAAAACCGTGGCTAGTCTGGGCACAAGTCGGACAGGACTTTCTCAGACATGTAAATCCTCTACTCGTCCTCTGCAAGGTTACTGCTGACATTGTTGTGAACAATATGCCACTCATGGAGAGTATGAATAGAGGCTTTGGATTGTGGTGTGTGCTGGCTGTTCTCCTGGGTAAAAAGAGGACAAACAGTTTGAGAATAATAAGCGCTACTCTTCCGTTCCCTATAAATTACTCATTTTGTCTGATTATCTGAGGGAACCTGATAAATTTCCCCAGGCGACAGTCGAATACACAGTCTGAGTTCACATTCATATACCCGAGATACAACAAGGTGCCTGTTGAGTGTTGTGCATGTGTATTCTTCTGTATCATTTATGTACACCATTCCAGCTAGTAAACATTAATGAAGTCATGTTTGCCCCTAAATTGAATAAATAAAGGTCCTCTAATTTGATGTTATGTCAAATGGCCTTAAATGCCGTCTTTGCTGTAGATGCCATGTCTATACCTCTCAGTGGACAGATATTCACATTGTGAGAGGTGGTGGGTCAGGGGGTGGAGTAAAGGCAAAATGTTATTATGAGGAGCCTTTCTTGAGCCCTGCCTCATTTCTTGCATATTCCACATTCTGCTTGAGACACTGACTTCAGCTTGCGGTGGATTCTCCTCCATTGCTGGACTAGCATGTGCAAAATTTGCCACAGGAGTGTCAGGAATTTCAATCTTTGCTTCCAAAACAGACAGACGGCCTGGAGGTCTAAGTGGGGAGTGGGTAGGATTTTGTCTTATTTTTTCACACAGTAGCAACCTTACTCTGTGAGGTATCTCCTATTTCGAAATTTGGATTTTACATCTTCCCTTATCACAAGCTCCACTACCACTGTAACGTTTAGTCCTGGACCAGGATGCCACTCCATGATCAGGCGGTGCTTAATTTTGGGGAATTCTTGAGCATCAGAGCTGATAAAGGGAATGATTGAGAAGAAGTGAGCAAGTGCAGTGCCCCAAGCAGGGACGGAGCACAGGATTATGTTGGTTGTAAAGATCAAAGCATCACTGATTTATTTCCTGCTGCACGGTATTGGAACCTTTGCTTTTGGTTCACCGTGCTGGGATGAGCGCCTATCAGGATTTGGAGGAAACAGCAGCTGTGTGGGTGAGTCATGTCAATAGGAGACCATTGACAACAGCAGTCCTGAGACTGTAGGAACAGTATTTGCTCCTGAACTGTATGTGATGCCCTGCTGCTCTGCATGTGTTGTGGTGCCTCTCAACCATTGCCACCACCAAATGTCCTGCACATTCATTGTGATTCGGAGTGATCCAGTCCTGACAACCCAAACAGAAAGAGTGTTGTAACAGAAACAGGTAGCCTAAAGTGTTGCATGCAATAAACCCTTTGCAGTGTATTGAATATTCAGAACTTCTTGTGAAAAATACATTTTTCAATGTTTGTTAGAGTCTCGCTGAATCAGTTCTATGATATATTTTCGCTCATCAGAATCAATGAAGTATAGGTTGTTGAGGGGCAATTTTGATTAAATCTTAACACAAATTTACAAAGTGGAATTTACAAATTCAAGTCAACCGAAATAACTTTTCCAGTGTGAAAAGCCAGACTATGACGACGAATAAGGCCAACTGGTCAAATTAAAAGTCATCTAGGTGCTATCGTGGGAAGGCGGGTGACAGTCGGGCACACTGGTCTTAACCTGTGTAGGAACAATTCAGGCTGAGCCCGTGTTTTGATGGGGCGCCACAACATGTATCAAAATAGCTTTCAGCTAAAGGTCTGTACCCAACCAAGCCTTAATCTACTTTTACTTAGTCCAGCTGCAATCACGCCAAAGTTTAAAATCCTGTCTCGATAAACAACACCTTCTGGCTGCTGTGGTCAACCTGATGGTGCCCAATTCTATGAGGCTACGACGGTATTCAGACATTTGAAAGATTCTAGTTTTCATTTCATATTCTGTGCAGTCATTGATAATGATATTCTGTACCTATTCCAAGTGTGAACTCTGCATTCCAACTCCACCCACACTTACCAACGCAGGTGTGTTTACTAACTATTTCAATTTGTGGTATCACACAAAGCTGGTGTGCAGGGTTACATATCTACACAATCAATACGGTATTTAAGCAAGTACTGGGAGCCATGAATGCTAACAAGGAGCTGAGGAGGATTTTTGTGGTGAGGTTGTGATTTGCTCTTGGGTCAAGTTATTCTTATAACATACAGACATTGTCATTGGAAGTCACGACACCTGTAAAATAGTATCAGTTCCTCTTCTGAGGTTCCCAAGACTATTCTTCAGACTATTTACTTATGTGAAGGTCAGTGGACAACAACTAAATTACTAAATGTATGGTCCAACATGACATGACCACTATCTGAACTTGTCAATGATTCATCAGGATGAGTCCACGCTGCTCAACACCAACAATCATGGGAAACTCATGGCAGACTGGTCACTGCTTTGTCTGTCTGCTGGGGCTCACTGCTCAATTGTTGTCTCCATTCCTCACTGCTAGGAGCAGTATCCATGGCACCATGTGCGCACATGGCACTCTCTGACATGTTCCACCAGTCTTCTTTCATTCAGGGAATCAACACAGATTTGTTTTCACATCATAAGCAGGACTTTTGGAATAAACTGAAATATTTGGCAGTTTCGACAAATTTGAAATTGACAGAAGAAATGATACTTCCTTTCTCCATTTAACAGAGCTGACGCTTTGCTCTTGATTTTCAATTAGTCATCACACACTATAATTGTATGATGTATGAAAAAAGTGCCTCGACAAAATGGTTTTTGTTGGGTTATCTATGAGGATCATTGCACAATGGTGATACGTAACATTACAGTTCATCTTTTGAGTACTTTTGAGTACTGATAATCTTAACGGCTTTATATTTTGTGCCATGGAACCTGGATTACAAAAACTAAGTTTGACTCATCCCTCAGAGGTGGTTACTTCAATCAGCTGACCCTGTAATTTTTGATGAGAAGTCCAATTCCATGGTTGCTTGCTTCCTCTGTTTGATTCATTCATGGGGCTGGGTGAAGAAAATTTTAACAATTTTCAGTTTATTTGTGATGATTTGCGCTGTGCAAGTCATGTTGAGACTTGGACTTACTGAAGAGAGAACCCATAATGAATATGTATGGTGGAGGACCAATTTGTTGCTAAGTGACAGTGGTGTTCTCCAAGATCAGTTCACAAAGGCTTGAACTTCACCTCATAACTCAAGTGGAATCTGGCAAACACGTTGACAATTAAAATAGGAGCAGCAGCCAGGCACAAAAGTAGCAGTAGCAGTAAATGTGTTGGCATTTATCCATGTCATTAGTTATGTTTAAGCGACACTGACAAGATGACCTTACTCACATGCTAAAAGATTTATTATTGGCCATTTGACTCGCTGCTGTTTATTTACGTATGTACTGTCGTCTATTACTATTTATTGTGTCATGAACATGAATGTCTCTATCATTTTATCTCACACCATGATTTTATCCCATCATTATTTTTTCTCTCTTTCTTTCTGACTTAACAGTGGAGGCAAGGTTGTGCATTTGTTAGTGTTTGTGCTTTTAAACAACATTGTACAGCATGACTATCGAATCTGAAGATTAATGCCAAATTCATATGACTATCAGGTCAAGCCCCACAGCCCTTTCTGATTTTTGGCCATGGTAAAACCATTCATCGAATAGATCTCGACGGGAAGAACCAAAGGCGTCTTCTCACTGGCGTGGGAAGCTCCATCCTAATTGACTTCCACTTCAGAGAGGAGAGAGTCTACTGGTCTGACAGACACGCTGGTGCAATCTACACAGCATCGGTGGGCAGAGCACACAGAGAGGTATCGAAGCCTTTCATATGCAATGGCTTGAACTGCAGATCTGGAAAACTAGAAAATTGTTGTAGATAAATTGTAGTAGATAATAGTTCCTTGTTTTTTGTCTCTGGGGTCTGTAGATTCTCCCATTGTTACTTGTCTGACTGTCACATTGGTGGTCTTGAGTTGGTGCATGACGCTGATGATTTTTTGTGAACTTGTTTCCCAGAAATTGTATTCGGCTGACAAAAGCATTTCAGGCCTTGCAGTTGACTGGATCTCCAACCATGTATACTGGTCGAGTGAGGACAGAGGAAAAATCAAGCGAATGGACTTAAATGGGGAAAAGGAAAGGACGATCTTAAAACACTTGACGCAACCAAATTCTATAGCAATTGACCCTGTCAACAGGTAATTCACACAACAGAAAACATCCAAAAAATATTAAATGCGAAATTCATTGAATAACAAATATAGTCTCATGGCAGAGCGTCCTGATACAGTGCTCAGTGTGTGAGCGACTGTATCCACCTCGTACCCCCTTTGGGCATGTCTGGCACAGAGGTGCAATACAACAGATTCACATACCACCAGACTCTCTGCTCACAGACACACGGACAGATGTGGACGGACAATAATCCACATTTTGCTTTATCAGACTGACCTACCGATGTTTGAGTGCCAAGAATGTCAGCTGAGGGTACATCTTCACCTCATGAATCGCTTTTCCACTGGAATGAAATTCCAAGAATGTTTAAATTTTTCCTCCGACAAATATCTGGGTTTGTCTCTCATGTAAACAAAACAACAAATGTAACAATACAGGGTGGTACTTGACAGGAGGATACAAGGAACCTCCTTGACATTGAGGTAACATCAGGGAGGTCAAAGTGAAAACTTAAATGAATACAGTATGTATCGCATTTTGTAGCAAAAATGGTTGAAAACCACGTGGGACTTTTCACAATCTATACTTGTCACAGCGCCCTTCTTTCTGATCTCTGACCACTACTTTTTCAGGTTTCTGTTTTGGTTATCTGGTGGAATGAAACCGAGGATTCAGCGATCTGGTGATGCAGGACAGATGAAAACTACTCTACTCATAATGTCACACTTGCTGACATCCCTGACCATAGACAGACAAGACAAAAGGCTGTTCTGGGTCCAGTATGGCCGACAGGGGGACAGCGCCATTGCCTCTTGCGATTACGATGGAAATGTTCTGCACATCATGGACCAGCCAATTGGGTGGGTGTGCTTTTGAACTTTGCAAGGCAGGAGTCAAACAATAATTACAACACAATAATGACAGTGCCCACGGGAGTGTGTGTGTGTGTGTGTGAGTGTGTGTGAATGGTTGGCTGTCTTTACGTGCCCCACAATTACTGCCGACCCATGTGGGCCTCTCCCTGCCTTGGTCCTGTGACTGTGAGACAGGCTGCAGCAGACTCCTGCCACCTTAGTGACGACCAGGCACGCTGAGAAAATGAACAAATGAATGAAAGCAGTGGTCACATGTGTTGCATGACAGTTATCGAGTCATTATCAATATATCTTGTGTTGCACATGATGATGTTTCACAGAAATTATTACAGGCTTTACAGACATATCAATCAAAGTCTTGTCAGCCAGACTAGCCTGTGTTGAGGTTTCCCACTGGCTAACGCGCGGTGACTGCCTTCCACTGTCCTAAAGAATAAAGACAATGAGATAGTAACTCATTGTAACAATAACTACACATCTTAGGATAGTATTAGACAAACTAATGAGATATTTTTTTCTTAAATCCTAGATTCAGTGCTTCCATCAAAGTTTGATCCTTCACAAATGAAAAATTTGAGTGTTGCATCATTACCGGTAGTTTAAAAGCTATCTATGGAGTAATTCCAAAAGCTATTATCTGAGAACCGGTGGTTGCACAAACACAATTGAAAAAAGGGAAATTGCACCTCTGGATATAATAAATTACTATAATGTTACTAATGTTTTCTTTTAACAGGTCACATGCTGTGAGCATTTCTCTATTTCTGGAGCACTTGTACTACACTGATGAGGAATCACGGACAATTAAACAAATCAACAAATATACAGGAGGAGATAACCTGGATGTCAATATGAAACAAATGACAAAATCCCCAACTGTTATCAGGGTGGTGCATCCCCTCAACCAACCAACGTCAGAGGCCAGCAAACCATTTCCAGGTCTTTTTGTTTACATCATAGACAACAAACACAAAGTGCTTTCTACAACTTAGTGTTTTGATCCAATTAAAAGAAGTAATTTCATGTGTGTGGTTTCATGCAGGCTGTGATGAGAAGAGTGGAAACTGCATGAATGTCTGCTCCACTCTAGCTGATAAAGGAGCTTGCCAATGCAGCCGAGGCTTCGCTCTCAGTAAACGTGGCACTTTCTGCCGAGGTTAGTATCTGTGCATTTCGGCTTTGATGATATCAGAGCTACGGAAAGTGAGTTTTGCAGCATTATCTTTTTTTCTTTCTTTCTTCTTCTTTTTTTTTTTTTATATTGTGAGACATATTTACTTGGTACAAGACAACATTATGAGACTGATGAACTGTGCTCCCAATAATTAAAAATATTGAAACCTTAAATATTGAAACCTTAATCAAAAATTTTTTCTTGAGATGTTTCCCTTTTGGCTAAAATCCTTAATTGCGGACAATTCATTGCCTTTGAGAGCTAATTTTTTTCTTTGAAAGTGTAGCCCTCATCTCTATATGTGTGTGGAATAGATATAAACGAATGTGCCCTTTGGAACCATGGCTGCTCTCTCGGTTGTGAGAATGTCCCCGGCTCCTACTTCTGCACCTGCCCCAAAGGATACGCACTCCTGCCCGACAGGAAGACATGCCGAGGTACGCCGAGAAGACGAGTCTCGAACTTAGATTGCACAGCATCGACACAAAACGACTCCATAGAAACTACACGTATGACACCACAAAACATTTGGGGTCAAGCCTTTGCACAAAAAAGCGGTGTGTCATGTCTGATACAACACCACCACACACCTCTTTATCTGAGATACAGAACCCTTTGGAGGATGTCGTATTGTTGTTGCTATTTTCTGGATCAGCATCAGACAATGCTCTCATTGCTACTTGGTGTGAAGAGTATGCACTCTGTCTTTAGAGCGCTGAGGAGGTGGCATTTGTCCCGTAGATACTATTTTGACCCTCTAGAGCCAATAAAACGTCTGGGTCAGGAACAACCAGACAGTCGTGTGTGAGCTGCCACTTGTGCGTTAGGTCACGAGGGCCGTAAACACAACCAACTTGTACCAACTTGTTTCTATTCAGACATGACAGGATTGTGAATATGTAACGAAAGAAGGAGTCTGACATCTTATTAGCAGTATTTGTGAGATGTCATGAATTTTGCTCAGACACGATCCACATAGTTATTAATACTTGGACAGATACCAGTACTTTGCTGATCCTTTTAGAGGCTCTCTCCCAAATTAAAAGTTAAATTTAAAGAGAGCTGGGGAACAGTAATATAACAATAACCATAATGAGTCACTTGTAAATATGTATTGTATTTGCAAATCACTCTTTTTCCAAGGATAATGCAGGCAGTGCTTGGTGCTTTTCCAAGCTGGCATATCTATCTTTGCGTTTTGTTCCACTATGCAGATCTGTGACCTGCCACAGCGAAAAAAAGAGAAAAAAGATATCTTGATTTGCTCCTTAGGCAACACAATAATGAGTGGTAAACAGGAGTCCCCAATGCAGCCATGAGGGCGTTAATGCTACAAATAACAGAATCCCCGGCTGTAACTTAACATACTACAATGTTGGTGAAGCCAAAAGACCATGACGTGTTTCAAGGAGACACAACATGATTACATGTTGGCGCAATAATTGCAATAGGTAATACATCGGTGAACAGCTCTCTGTGGCTCTGCATAGCTCCTGAGACAAACATGCCACCAAGTGGACAAGACCTGAAAGCGCTGAAACCCGATTTTGCCCACTTAAAACTAAATCCGACTTTGACTTGTGAATTTTGATGTAGAAGTATTTCAGTTTTCAGTATTCATGATTACACCATGAGGTCAACTTGACAAAACCTAATCACCTACTACAAAACATCCACAATGTTCAAGCAAAAATGAAGTTTACATTGCACATGCACCAGCTGGCACATCTTTATCAGGTCTGAACTAGAAATCTGTGTACACAGTGCTTAACTGCTATCAAAATAATTCATTTGCCCTGGAAAATTCAATCCATAAAAGCTAAATTTACAACTCGGGCAACGGGGATCTGTCTCACACCCCACAAATCCTGCCTCTGTGTGCCCACTCCAAAGTGGCAGGTAGTGCACATATCATCCCACTGTGAGCTAACATTACATCACACTCCCTCTGCTACTCTCATCACACTTTGACATGAAGTGAATCTCACTTTTGTTTGTTTCAAATAAACACAACCTCTCTGTTCACAGAGATAGTGGCGTGTGAAGGTACTACCACCAGGTGTGGCCAAGGGTGCCTGGCCACGGATGAGGGCGTCGTCTGTGTGTGTCCTGAAGGATCTTTGCTACAGGAGGATGGGCAGGGCTGCACCGGTATGAGCCACACTGCCTGTCCCTCCAAAATCCAGTGTATGGTTGACAAATCATGAGCTACAGGATTTTGGAAAAATCAATTATATGTGTACAGCTAATATTGTAAAATGAGTCTATTTACCATTGCAAATTAGAATTGTCAGGTAATATATTTCACATGCTCAAACGATTTCCTTGAGCGTACAAACTGATTAGATATCACTAAAACTAATCTTCATAAGAACGGAGCAAGCATTTACCTGCAAAACATTTTTTGCCAAATTACATTCCCCAGCAATCCCTAAATTCTCAAAAACAGGCACATTAACTTGTAAGTGTTTTCATATGACCGACACAATAACAAGAGCACATTGCCCTTTGTCTTAGAGATGCTTGCTTTTCAAATGTTGCACCAAAATGCCATTGAGCCGATTGTAATTGATTGGTCTGTCTGTCTGTCTGAATAGGGAAAATGAGGCATAAAGATGTAGATATTACCAGATTTTTTTTACAACATATTTCATTGTAAATATTACTTGCAGACCCATGCAGCTGAAAGATATTCTTATATTCATGAACAAGAAAATTCAAAAATCTTTGCAAAAATTGTCTATGTGTAGCAGGGATGATGTCAAATACTTGATATGAAAACAGCTCATAATGTTCCCACCTTGTTCAAATAATTAGTTTGTGACCTTCTTTTAGTCTCCAATGCTGCTGCATTTTGAACGTGTCCATCTCTATATTCACTAATTATCTGTATTTCCTTTTGAATATGGATTTATGCAAAGTCCTTTTGAGTGTCCAAAGAAAACTACAAGAGCATAAAAGACAAGGGCGGGTTCCATCAGATCATCTAACATGAGTACAGCCTCTCTGATAACGACCTCTTGTGGAGTAATGTGAAGAGAATAATGTTCTGGACAGGTCCACATATCTGTGCATACCAGAAATTGCCTTTGTCTGCTGCAGGTTGCTCCTCCCCAGACAGAGGACGTTGCAGTCAGCTGTGCACCACCATCACACCTGCTAACTGGCAGTGCAGCTGTCTCCCTGGATACCTGCTTCACAACGATGGCTACCGCTGTGTAGCCACTGGTGAGTTCAGCCAAGCTGGTCAAATCGGTCACTCTCACACTAACTCACCTGATGTATCAAATACATATATGGTGCATGAAATATGTGACGCTTCTCATCACTTTGAACTTCCCAGTCATTTTGGCTTTACAAATACAAAAACCTCTCTCTCTCTAAAATTCATTGCAAATACTGCGACGGAGAGACCAAAATCATGAAATATTGTGCTTCATTTCTCCAGGACCTCCACCATATCTGCTGGTGGCCAATCTAGTTGATGTGCGCCGCATTGATCCCGACAACAACTGGGACGGAACCCTTGTGCAGGAGCCCAGAGGAGCTATCGTAGCTTTGGACTATGACCCTGTTCAAAACTATGTATGTTTTGAGAGAACATCTCAGATGAGTTGTGCCATAATCACGGTTCCTGCTCACACTGTGTGAGCTGTTGCACAAAGATGGGCAACACAACATACGGCAGCATTTAGTTCACAGCTAACTGACGACACCTACTGGCCAATTCCTGTCACATCGCCCACATACTCATTGCTAAGTTTGTCTCTCCACGGACCAACAGGTTTATTTTGCAAGTACCACCCAGAGGACAATTGCACGCATTGATTTGATGACTGGATCCAAAGACACTGTAATCTCCGACGGTTTGGACGTGCCAGAGGGACTCGCTATTGACTGGATCAATCGGAGGATGTGCTGGACAGATAAAGGGTGAGCATGGCATGAAAACAAGAGCATGTTTCATCAAGTCCTCTGCATTTACCAGAAAAAAAACATTATTCTGTGCTTTTGTCAACCAGTCAGGCAACAGTAGAGTGCAGCACATTGGCTGGACTTGACAGGGGAACCATTGTTAACGAAGGACTGCAAAAACCCAGAGGGATTGCAGTTCATCCTCTAAAGAAGTGAGTAGAACTACAGTACATTTTTCCATGCTTTAGCTAATTCAAATATCCTATTATCAGACAGCATTTAAAAGTGTATTAGTTTAATTTGAAGTAAGGTAAACTGCACCCCTGCATAAATGCTGAATTAGAGGAAGAGTAATTGCTATATCTTGTATCTCCAGATGTATTTACATTGACTTTTCTTTTTTTGAGGAAGTTGTTCTGGACTGACATGGGAGACCAGCCTGTGGTGGAGAGCGCCTCTTTGGAGGGGAAAAACCGCCTTGTGATAGCGAGCACCAACCTGGTGGCCCCCAGCGGCCTGGCCGTCGATTACACGGATGATCGCTTGTTCTGGTGCGATCAGAGCAGAAGGCTGGTGGAGACGGCTGCCATGGACGGCTCCGACCGGCGGGTCCTGACAGAGAACCAAGTAGGTGAGGCTCCTGTACGTTCATACGTGTGTGAACTGTCGCTTTCATTCAGACACACAACTTCCAGGCATTTCCAGACATTTCTAGACAGTCCTTGTTAGGTGTGGCACTCACCTCTCTGTATCCCTCTCTGACCCTGGCCTCTTTGCGTTGTTCTGGTCCAGGCCGACCCTTCAACCTGGCAGTATTTGAGGATAAAGTGTGGGTATCTGACGGGGAGCACCAGCTGGTGAGGAGCATCCACAAGCGCACGGGGGAGAAACTGCAGCAGAGCTACAGAGGCATGGTCCAGCCTGCCTCAGTTGTCGTGGTTCATCCTCTCGCTAAACCAGGTACACAGAGACATTGGGAAGTAAGCTCCAGTGTTTGAGAGTGGTGATACTGTATGTGGTGGTTCTTGGTCGAAGCAAAGTTTTTGGCAGCTGTACTCAGTTTTTTATCAGCACAGACTGATGAGGCGTCTTGATCGACAGACAATGTGTGATGTGTGTGGAATACCTGGTTAGTTGGCCCATTCAGGAAAAGAGGAAAACATATCTGTGTGGAATGCATTTGGTTGTTGAGGGAGGGGGAGCTTTAAAAATGGAGCAAGATTTCAAATATATCGCATGATATCACAGACATGGATGAAGTGCCATGTTTTCTCCTCATCAGGGGCAGATGTTTGCCTTCACCTAAACGGAGGCTGTGCTCAGCTCTGTGAGAGCAGGCTTGGATTTGCCCACTGCTCCTGTCTGTCCCACTTCATCCTGGCAAATGATGGAAAAGACTGCTTGCCTGTCAATTCTCTGAATGGAACAGCAGGTGACTCCAGAGACACAGCGCATGGTCACTCATCGTCATCACAGGGACATTTTAACATTACATCCATCCCTTTGGTTTTCAGAAACCACTGATTCCACTATATCAATGCCAGGCAACAACAAAACACTGAATAATGAGAATTCACCAGAGGGGGCAATGTCTCAGGAGAGACCTGTCCTCACAGACAAGATGGTCTCAGGTAATAGTGCAACTTTTAATAATGTGACTATTTCACACTTAACATTCAGTTACTGAGTCATAAATCAATTCCTCGGTAGAATCGAAGTCTCATGACTCAGTTTATGTTATCACTGTGTAGTTCTTTCATTATTGCCGCACACACTATTTCAGCAGAAGCCAACTGCAATTTCTTCTTGCTCACAACATTCTGCTGTACTTTCTGTTAATGTTTAAGTCAGTGCTTGCCGTGCTTCCAATTCATTTAATCCGGTCTCCCAAGAGAAATTAATCATTTCCTCAGTCAATGTGGAATGCAAATGGCTGCTTGTTCTCCAAATTCAATTAAGAAGTTTCATATGGCTCCTTCTGTCTCAGACCAGAATGAGTGCTATTCAATCCATTGTGATGTCAACTCCCAGTGCCTCCAGCATGCTGGGAGCCCAGTCTGTCTGTGCCTGGAGGGATTCACCGGTGATGGGCAGGTGTGTGCAGGTGAGGACTCGTGTCTGTGTGTGTGTGTGTGTGTGTGTGTGTGTGTGTCAGCAAAGGATGCCTCACTATTAACATCGCAATTAATATTGCATGAGGCCAATGTTTGTAAAAGTTTGGGTGAATAGTGGAAACACAAACTTTTCAGAGCACTTCGCACAGTTTTTACTCATTAAAAATTTAACTATGTGCGTGTTGTTTTTGTGACATGCTGTGCAGAGGATACAAATATTCTGTCAGGAATAAATATTTATGCCAATATACCACATCTGCACCAAAAATGTTAGTCTCGCCATTCACAGGACTGGAAATGCCAGTTAGCGTTTTGACTCAGTTTTGACACTTCATTTGATACTCCTCCAAAGTTATCTATCGCTAGAGAGCGAGAGCGACTACCTCTATTGGACAAACAAGAGGACATGAGCCACCACCCCCGACACATTGGTGGGCTCTGCCTACTCTACGTTTACCACCTGAAGATGGGACACTGCATAAAGATTACAATAGTGTAATCAGACAAATGATGGTCGGCAGGCTCGGTCTAGGAAAGTGTGGAGAGATGAATCAGATGTTGAAGATGTGATGGTGCCTGATTATCGAGTGCCTGGTTGGTGAGGAGAAGAGTTTGAAATTCTAATCAAGATTCAATTCACTACCAGTGCTTAAAAACATCCCGCACTAATGTTATATAATTATCTAGTACACAGACTCACTTATGCTTAAGTAAATTTAGGAGTTGTACTTGTGCTTAACCTGGTATTTAAGCAATTGCTGTATGAGAATTAGACAGACAATCAGACAAGCCCCATTTGGCCTGCATGGATAGGGATAGGCTACTACTGGACATGACTGTAGAAGTTCACTTTAATGATGTACCCAGCACCAAATCATTGTAGGTTTGACTGTCCCCCATTAAGTAGATGTTACCACTGTGGAGTCGTTAACATGACAAAGAAGTTGCTATTTTCATCAAAACCTAATACAACGCTTTTGTGATGTCATGTCCTTGAACACGATAAACATTTTGTGGAACCGATCTGCGTCTTTCTTGTGCTGTTAATAAATATTAAAGTGTGTAGCCATATTCACCACAAACCGTTCTTTGTCATACAGGTAGCTAACATAAACATTACACGTTGATTCATTGCGTCGCTAGCACACCTGCTGCTGCTAAATGGCACCATTTGTACAAGACAGCTATCTAATTCAGAGTAATTTGTCACTTACCGCTATTTTGTTTTTTGTTTTGTTTTGTTTCCTTTCTCTCTCTTCCTCCTTTTCTGGCTGCCTGACGGAAAACGCCGCTTCATGGTGATAGTTTGTGTAATTAACGGCGAAGTGTTGACACCTGTCGGCTGAATGAAGAGGGGCCCCCTCGAGGGGGGTTCCGACACCTTGAGGGGGATCCTGTCATTGCACTTTACTGCACCGACCGTCACAGAAATCAAAGGGGCGCTCACGCAGTCTGTCGTTGCATTTTATCCATAAGCCGTCTTGGGCCCCCCACCCCCCGCCGCCAGTTTGGGGCCCCCAAGCGGGCACTTGCCCACCTTGCCTGCATTTACTCGACAGGCCTGAGCACAACATCTCATCGGGAGGGACGTGATGACATCGAACCACCTGCACAAAAAAAAAATAATTACTGCAAAATTAACAAATATTTCCTTATACATAGTGGCCGCAGATATAAAACAAAAATTTAAATGAAGACGTGAGGTAAGAGAGGAGGTAAATTTGCACTGTTAGAGGATATTGTTTGAATTGGATTTTTTTCTTCAGTCTCCTTTCATTCTACATTCCTCTCGCAACGCAAACTCCCATGCAGAGATGTTTATGTGCCTGTAGTGTTGTTTTGGTGCACTTGCAATGCTAGTGGGTGTTCACTGTTGTCCCCTCTTGTCCCTCAGACATTAATGAGTGTGACCTGGGCTCATTCACATGTGACAGACACGCAGCCTGCCAAAACACAGAGGGAGGATATCTCTGCAAGTGTCAGGCTGGCTACCGGGAAAATGGTCAAACGTGTCAAGGTGTGTTTGAGGCCCAAGATTGATGAGAAAAAAACAATGCACTTTTTTTCAGGCAAAGTGTCAAGCACAAGTTGGTACACTCATGCAAACTTCAGTGAGAATGAATATGAAATTTAGTGCTGAATAAGGTGTGTAAGGGTTTATTTTGCATTGCGGCATTACCCTGATATTCTCTAAATTCAGCTTGCTGTCAACGTTGTGCATTTTATATTTCTCAAGATGATTCCAACCTTAGAGATATACCTGTATCTCGAGAAGTGTTGTATCCTCTGTGGTGTTTACAAGTATCTGCTCCCATCTGCCAATGTACCACGTCCAATCTAATGACATATCTCCCTAATCCTCTCTCCTTAAAGAATTAGAGAGCACCTTGCCAAAGGTCACCACCAGTAACCCTGCTGATGTCAGCACACAGCACCACAACAGTAATTCAATACTGAGCTGCCCCTCCACGCACGAGTCCTACTGCCTCTACCAGGGCATCTGCTTCTACTTCCCTGAGATGGACTCATACGCCTGCAAGTAAATAAACACTCATAGTGTACCTCTCATTTGATTTCACATTTTCATGGTGGTGCTTAATGGTGGAACTGTTGAAAGTATTTCTCAAGTTATCGTGTCATATCTACTGTACATATCACATGGTAGATTTGGAAAGCAGTGATTCCTGCTGTTACAGCTCTTTGTCAATAGATGTCAATGTTGTTCTACACTTCCAATCCTCCTTTCACAGCATTTGTATCTGTCATGAGGAAAAGGAGAAGTTTGACTGTCTTGATCAGCACCAGAACAAATTGATAATTTACATTTCAAAAAGAGGCACATCATCTTAACATGAAATTCGTGAAACCAACTTTATGCCGTGAAACATCAAGGACAAATAACAATAATTAAGTTGTACTGTGCAACCCACCAGTCACCAGCTATGCCTACTTATACTAACTTTGCATACAGCTGCATTTTACTTCCAACACCTTGTTCACTTTTCCATCATTTCCATCCAATGATAACACACAGTGACATCAGTCTGCTTGTGTATCTATGGAGAAGTGGTGCTACCTCTACGGATCGGAGCTGTCACATCTGACGATACATACCGCTACATACTGTATATTTGATGTATTCTGCCACAGTTGTGTGTCAGGCTACATGGGCGAGCGCTGTCAGTTCAGTGACCTGGAGTGGTGGGAGCAACAACAAGCAGAGACAGAGAAGAGGAAGAGTGTGGTCATCGCTACCTGTACCGTGGTCCTCATCACTCTGCTCTCCATTGTATCCTGTGTCACATACTGTTATGGGTGAGAAGCTTCAACTAATGCAAATGTCAAAAAACATAAATCACAAGTGCAGGAGATGCTCTTCAAAAAGCATTCAGGGATAGGCAAAGAAAATACAAGTATAAATCAGGAAATATCCAAGGCACAAATGACTCAATGTAAATGAAAAAAAACTGATGGGGAAAAAATGTGAAACAATCCATAACCAGATTTGATGAAGAGAAAGAAAATGAGTCAGTGAGTAACAAAAAATTGGATGAAAAGCAGATTTTTTTTTTTTTTTTTTAAAAAGGGTGAAAGCCTATGTTGTGCTCCTGTCTGTCACAGTGCCCCTTTTTCACATGCAGCTATGATCAGAAATACACACACATCTATGAAACCATGCCACAAGAGGGTATTCTTAAAACATCTTATAAATCACAGTGGGATGCTCTGCCAAGTGCGATGGTTGAGTGAATTCACTGAGAGGAGCATTGCATGGAAAATGTTTGCTTTCCAAGAAGACATTTAGGGCCAGCTGGCCCCCGACTGACACTGTTAATAGTAATTTCAGTCAATCTTGCATAATCTGTTGGGTGTTAAGTGGGCGACACTGTTTCCATTTCCTGTGGCTGTGTGATGGCTTGAGACATGATGACACAAACAAGGCACAGCGGATTCATTCCTCACCTCAGTGAATGTGTGAAAACAAGACAGGTATCAGGATGGCAGGCTGACAGTATTTAGAGATGTTCATCAAACCAATGTTTATCAGCCATGTGATGCTTCCCCCTGCCTGTAGGGGGCAGGAGTGTAGCACACACAGGGGGAGAATGGCAGCATAGAGGGGAAACTGACACCAACCTCTCTCCTCCACCTGAGGTGTCTCTAAGTGGCCGACACGTCTCACGCCTGTTCCCTCAGCGTGTGAACACGACCTGTTGACGTTGGCTCCATCTTTTTAGCCACACGGCCGCCCAGGACACCCCCACACCAACCTGCACCTTCACCTCTTCACGGTTTGCGGCTCCGGTTTCCCCTGTGGAAGTGGCACGCTTTCAATGACATGCTTGGTTTAGCTTGTTCTACAGCAATTACACATCAAAATAGGTCATTTCGTGCCAATCAAATGGACCCGGTGGGGTATGACTCAGGTGAAAACGCTACACGGCGGCCAATTGGTTTGCCTCAAATTGCTTTTGCACTTCACTGAAAGTGCACTTGTCCAGTTTTTAGACTTTGGTGGTTTCTCCCCCCGTCTCACTCCAGACAAACATCACACACGGGCAATGTATGAACAGCATGAACAACAGTGTTGAAAACAGACACGCAGACCTGCAGACGTATTTTCAATCTATTTGATGTCTGCAGATGGATTGAAAATACATTTAAATACAAGAACACAAATGAGGTATTTCTTCATTCCTGCAGAACTCGAAGATGTCTTCACAAACAGCCCTCGGAGGACAATGTCAGTGAGACAAGTGAGACAGATGAGAGCATGTCAGAGACGACCAGTAGTTTACCTCGGGTAAGTGCCATTAAGGGAGTCTTGTCAGTTAGCAAATGTTGGTGATTGTCATTTGACAAATTCACATAACACAAAAATCCATCTGGAAAGTTTTTAGCATTAAATGACATTCCAGGCTACTCCAACAATAAAATATCACTGACACAACCATGCGAAAATTGAAAAGATTTATGTTTATACTAAGCATAACATAATACTGCTATATGTGATTCTGGTGCACATCGTTGCCTTGCCAGCTCTCTGCTGCTTTAGTCCCTTCATACACATCTAGACTGAATTGGGAAATGATCAGAATTGTTTGTTGAATATGCCATTCTAAAAGTCTTAATGACACATGAGGATGTGATTTTGTCCCCTGCAGCTTTGTGTGGTGGTAGAAAATGGCACAAAGGGGGACACTATCCCTCCCACAGGCTGTCCCAGAAGAACCACGTGTCCATCCTGCTCCTCAGATGCAGGTACATATCAAACATCTCACATCAGCAGTGCTGTCTGTCCTTGCAAACATCACATTGTTGCTCTGAATTCTGCCAAATGTGAAGTGTTCCCTCTGTTCCTTTTCAACACATCTTTGAGTGTTCTGAAAAACAGTGTGCACTCATACTTGCTTCGACAAAGGTCTGTGCTGGTTTTTGTGTTTGGAAGTGATAGTTACCTTAAGAATGAATGTGCAGATATCCTCAAAGGTGGTTTGAAACATCTTCTTACAGCAACAAGCTAACGACTTTCAGAAATAGGCCAGGCTGATCCAGTGTGTTGTCTCTCTCAGGAGATATTCCTCCGTCTGAGGAAGAGGGAGCATTGCCAAAACATAATCGAGGATACGAGTGCTCCACCATGTCAGCCCTGGCCATGGAGGCAACCAAACCCGCTGAGCATCAGTCAGAGTGTGTATCAGTAACACACACACTCGCACAACTCAATCCACAACCAACATCTCACGCCCACAGTGCAGAATCATCTCCGTCCTAGTTCACGTCGCACACTGTACACTTCGTTGTTGGCAGCAGGAACATCTCGCTCATCTGCTGGCGTGGACCACCTGTTGCTGTAACTGTTGCTACTGTGATTGGAAAATAAAACCTTTTTGTCTGCTCTCCTTTCTCAATTTAAGCAGTAGGCATCATCATTGGCACGGTGGAGTCATTTTGCTAAATGCTAAACATCAACATCCTGGTGAACAAAATTGATACTTTCATCAGACGGTGATTTTGTTCAGGATTTGTGTTCTCTGGATTAAAATGTGTACAGTTAAAATGTTGTGGTTACAGCGATATTCTGTAGTCCCACAATGCTGTAGATACTTAGACATCACTATAAATGTTTGTCTGTGTTTCAATGGAATTGGGGATGTGTTTTTTTGTGTTTATTAACTCAATAAGGCAGAAACATGTGTGATGTTCACATTTGTGACACAGCACATCGGTAAATTGTGAGTGCAGACAGTCTGAAGTGTAAGCCGAAACATTGGTGCCACAAATTAGACAACCAGATTCTTAACAGCTCTCAAATAATTGCAAATTCATCTAATAAAAGTACCCTTAAAAATCATCGCAACCACTCCCTGCAAAGCTTTACAATCACTTCCATTCACAGACTACTTGTATCAACAGATATGACATGATGGCGTGAACTGCATTTACACACCGTAGTTTCATAAAAAGAAATCACCTGCACACAAAATACTGTTTGTTGTTTTGATGTAGTATTTATTTTTGTAGCTTACTCTTATGAGATACCCTCTTACGACTGTGTCCCCTCACAAATAAAGTGACATACAAACTGACAGACTGATGTGAATAGACCGAGTTTGAGTTTGGGCATGGAGTCCTGGAAAGGGCACATTTCATGCTACTGACTTCAGCTTTCACTCCTCTGCAGTATCGGCTCCTGTTTTACAAATCTGTGTTAGCTGAACACAGCTAATCTATTTTGGAAGAACATGTTCCTTGTTCAGACTTCTAATCACTCTGTATTTATCTGTGGATTGGAATTTGTCTCTGAATCTGTGTGACCAGGATGACAAAACTGTGAGATGAAGCTTGCACCTCTGCCAATATTAAAGTCAAATACACAACCACTGTCCAAGTAATTGAGACATCCTTTGTCCTGTGAAGGAATTCATGTCAAGCTAATTGTTTAGCTTAGCAACGTGACCCACTAGAAAAAGTAGGTTTTAGTGAGGAACGGTCAGGTGAAGCCATATGGAGAGGAAGCAGCTTCCCAATGCTCACGTGTGTCAGAGTAAACGTGTATCTTTGCAGATACATCACCTTGTGAATTCTTACAGTACTTCCCTAGTATCACATTTCACCACATAATACCTGTCGAGTCACATTTTTCAGTTTTGCACCGCCAAGAATGTTTTTGTCTCAATGCATCCGACTGCACGCCTCTTGGAGGCTCCAGTCTCACTCCATCTGAGTGAACGTCTACCATCCCCTCCAAGTCTCATCTGTCGTGGTGTCAAGTGTGTTGATGGTGCCACCCATCACCACCTTACACGTATATTTCTTTCTCCGGCCACGTCTCTCTCTAGGTTGATTGGAAATCTTCAAAAGAAGTCCCCACAGTCTTTCTAGGTTGAAACTGTGGCTAAAAACAAAGTGCTTCCACTCAGAGGCCTTCACAAGGCACGTAGATATTGATTCTTCTAGTTGGACATACTTTGCTATATATTGCCCCCCCCCCAGTATTATCTCATGTGTTGGGGTACTACTCTGAAGAGAAGTACTGGTAGATCAACTTTGAGGTGAAAATAGACAGGCACTGTATGAATTGACTTTGAATCCTGATTTGGGGCAGGAGCCTAGAGAAACTGACACAGAGTTGAGGAGGCATTCTAGCAACCTATCTGATAGCATGTCTGATGAAGAAACCAAAGCACAAATGATTACAGACTCAACTACCAACTTAGACAGTTTTGGCTTCATGGAATTCTGTCACCTTAGCCCACTCAACTAAGATGATATAACAAGCTACAATATGGCCTCAACTGGGAACAGGGAAAAGCCTGTTTACATTTTGGTACATTTATCTGACAATAGTTTGGTCCACCAAGGAGAAGATGTACTGTATCAGTGGCATATCGTCAATGCACTTACTTGCTCAGAGAGTGTTTGCAGGAATATTACCCTAATAGATTCATGCAGTATACTACGTATTGAGGTGAAAGTTCAAGCATGGGGCTGATCTTTTTTTTTTTTTTTTGCTTTTTTTTTGTGCTGAGCGCTAGGGAGCATTCAAAATACAAACTCAAAAATGGCCTCGAAATTTGTGATTTTCCTCTTCTTGTATTTACATTTTACACTCAGGCCGACACTTGCACTTACATTTTAACTTTCTTTTGTCAAAATGTGGTGATAGGAAATTGAGGATATCTTCTGTATGATATCACATCATGCAAGATTCTGACAGACGTTGACATATATTGACCTGCCCTCCAAAGAAAGGCTGTTAATATGAGCAGCGCCTTGCGAGTAAATTGGCAGGTCACGGTTCAGTTTTAGGAATCTCCAAAAAGTCTAAATGTCACATTAGCGTGGTGCCAATCCCCTACATAACCAAGATGGACACGGTCTGCTCCTGTCATCAATGTGAGAGTGGATGAACATGAGACCGTTGTAAGTGCAGTCCATTTGCCATTATTTAAAAATATCACACCCTAATATTATTTGTTCCTGCCATTTGGTGTTGGCTTTGCTTTATTGCTGCTGTCAAAGTTGAGGAGGGCTAAAGAGGGAATTAAGTATGCACTCAAAGGCTTTGGCCTGATCCTGCAGGTCAGAGTTACTCCCTTCTACCCCTGAATGAGACACTGTAACACACGTTTGTGAGGATTTCAAATGAACTAGGTGGGGATTGTTGTGTATAATGCATCTGTTGGTCACCGACACATGAACTACAATCTCTGGACCATAAATTACAGCCAGTCCACCTGCTGCTTGGATGGATTTTGTCGCCAGTGGGGCAGTTGGAGGGACTGAGTGCATGGAGACATCAATATGCTGTCCCATATGTGGCCAGCTCCACTATCAAACACGCAGCGAAGGACTAGCACAGCTGCACACGCTTGTTCCTTTTAAATGCAGAGTTCTGTCCAAATTTGGAATACGTTTTTTGGGGGGGTTATCTCACAGAGCTCACTCGCTTCATTTTGAGAGACTGCACACTTCCACCCACAGGCTGGACGCGTGCTTCCCTCCGTCAAAACAGAGACGACACTTTACAAATGGAGTTGTGTCTGTACACGTAACACTGGCTGAAATACGTCTGTACAAGTTCCCTTCCATCTGTCATGCCGACCGAGAATCAATCAAGTTTGACAGACAAAACACAAATATTAGTTGATAATGATTAACAATATCAATAGTCATCTGTAAAAAAAAAAAAAGCATAAAATATCAGTCATAATAAGACTACATATTACCAAACTTTTGTCAGTGTCATGTTTATATCAATAAATTAAGACAAAAAATTGCATGTGTTCAAAGTTACTAGCGGCACATACAGACTACTGATATACTTTGTTGGTCTCAATGATCTTATTTTCACTGAACTGCTTTACACTCTCCATCATCTTTCCATTTTTCTGGTTATTGTCTTTATTTGTGGGACTATTTAGGAAACAATGTTGTTCAAGTATGTTGCGTTTATACATATTTGAAAATATTGCGCGCATCTTAAAAAGTACTCCACAGCCAAATCTAAGATTGGGGGCAACTTTCCACCAGTTGAATGGAGTTGTTATTGCTTACTTTCACCTTCAGGGGGATCCTTGTCCGGAAAACGGGGGTAAACACAGAGGCACCTCCTGGAGGGGTTCGCCCAGACACTTTGTAGCTTATCTATTGTCTTCCAAGTCAAATTGAGAGACAAAATCCAAATAAGCCGCACCCTCAGGGCTGGTAGCAAACCTGTTTGGGTCGTAGCGTCAACGTCGTTATTATCATAGCGCCCAACAGCAAACACCTATCGGGTGACGTCAAAAACACAGAGCCACACACAGGATGTACTGTTTACACACTCTTTGTTCATACGTTACGTTTTTCAGCAACATTTTCAGCAACATCATTTTTTGAGGGGGACATTGATACAGTGCAAACGCACAAGAGCACAAAGGACACCATTAATGATACATAGTATTTTTAATACGCTAGATTTTGACAATTGATTTTTTTCTGGAGCTAAACATAAATATTTCTCCTTCATTTAAGTGTTCCACCTCAGCGAGTTCCTGTCAACGGTACGGATCCTTAAACATAATAAAAGTTAATGGAAGACCATCAGCCGGCCACTTCCCACGGGTGGACGTGACCTTTGTTGGGGTCACAACACACGCTGAGGAAGAATATTATATCATCAATATTATAATATTGCCAGCATCCGGTTGCGTGGCTATGTCCTGCGCAAGCTCATTCTGCTTCTCCATCAGATTCACTTGTACATTTTGATGAACTGACAATACTTGGTAAATTTCTGCCATTTTGTAAACCAGTCTTGATGCCAAACACGTTTTGATATGCATATTATGTGTAACAACTGAGGACCTGAGAGATATCACATTTTTGCAATGTAAGACATATGACACAGCCCATAAGCTCACACAAACCAACACTCAGTAGCTCCGCACACCAAAGTGTCTCCGACAACTCTCTAAAAACAGACAATGAAACAAAACAACGGACAATGATGACAATAGACACACAAAAACTTACTCAGATGGATCAATTTGACGGAGACTAAACCATCGTCATATGTACTGCTTCAATTCTTTTTTCTCTTTTTTTTTTGAATACCACAAAACATGTGCACATTTCGGAGGCGTTTCAGTGTGTTCTGTTTACTTTTTGAAATCTGTAACTCACCATGAATTGAAAAAGGGCTATTTAAACATCAGGTGATGACTTCTGAACAGGGTACCACGGCTTTGTCTGTGACCCTGGGAGCAATTTGCAGCCACCTTGAGGCAGTTTGGATCTGCACATTAGTAATGCTCAAGCACAAAAACCTGTTTTAATCTTAAGAGCCCCTGCCTGCTGCTTAACCCACTGCGCCCCGTCTCAAAATTGTCTCTTAAAATCTCCCTCTCTGAAATTCCAGTAAAGTTCTTTTTATTTGCTCTTTTTGGTAACAGCCGTGGCCTTGGATTTCGTATTGCCAAAGTAGGCCTCGATGAAGAACTGGACAAATAGCACAAAGTAGCTGAGGTACATGAGGGAGGACCACACAATGTTCTGCATGTGGGATGGACACTCCTGGCCCTGCTGCATCCAGGAGTACACCAGGTAGTTGACCACACAGCCCATCAGCATCTGGGTGATTTGGGTCAGTGTTATAAACATGGCAAATTTGCGCGACACCTTAAAGCCAGCTGCCCGTAGAGCGTAGTAAGAGTACATGACGGAGTGCACCAAGTAGTTCATGGTCATGAACCATCCGCCACCGGCCACCATGTCTTTGTAGGAGTACCACGAGTAGAGCAGCACAGTGATATGGTGGTACCAGTGGAGAAAGATGAGCTTCTGTTTCCGCAAAACGATAAAGAGGGTGTCACCTGTAGTAAGAGAGCGTAGGCGGGGGAATGCAGGGAAGGGAGGTGAACACAAATCATTAATCGATGGAAAAACAACAGCCCACTGAATGTGGCCATGAGTCAAGTCTATTCAAATGTGAAAAAATGTCAATGAAATGAATGGTAGAGCTCTTGGCACAGAGACTGCTGCCAAGTATTTCTGAAATTTGCTTGCCAAAATGTGAGTAGAAGCAAGGATGGTTGAGGACTCAACTCTGAGTTATTTCAAGTATTTACTGCCCACAAGAGCAACATGTACAAATTGTCCAAGGCACAAACCTATGTGAATTATCAAGATCTAATAGTGGAAATGACAGATGATTACGTTTTGGACCTTGGCTTTGGGACAATCTGCGTTTGCTTATCTCAGCACAGTCGCTGAGGTGCCATCGTGGTAACCCAGGGCTGTGACGATGACAATTCGGGTTATTACAATTATCTGCCAACATCACAGTTGGCAGGCAACCCTGTGTGAAAACTAATATGTCAAACGTGTGAAAAACGGGTTTCCTTATCACACTCAAAGGACACAGCAGGTACAAAAAGCTGTGTAGGAATATCAAGGGCTGGTAAACACAAAATATGGTCTGGCCCAGAGACAGGCTGCATCATTTTTGAAGAATCCATGGATGTGTAGCTTGAAATAAAGCATCTGAGGTTTGTGCACCGACTTACCGAGTTCAGGTGCTTTACTCAGGACAAAGGCGTATGCCCAGAATTTGCTGACGGGCCCATTATAGAAACTCTGGTCACACACAGACTGTTTGAGTCCTTTTGTCATCAGGATATACATCATGTAACTTCCAGTTCGGATGGCACCAAATATACTACAGAGACAGAAAGAATGTCAGCGGCATAAGATATGTAAATAAGTCATTTCTAAATGTGCGTGTATCAAATTTGTTCTGACAATTTGCCTGTCTCACCTGAATGCAGCGAGTGTGAGCGACCAAAGCACCAGTGGTTTCCTCAATTCAAACTTCTCCCTCTGCTTCATGACATGGCGCCCCCCCAGGATGCAGGCAGCATACAGGGCAGCAAAGAGAAAAGATTTCTTCCTGCAATCACACGGAGAGAAAAAAGGCTCATGTCAAACTCATTTGTCGGATTTGTACCAACAAAGTATCCAGTGATCATGACCATTACTTCCTGTAACACATCTTTCAGCGTTTCCCTTGCGAGAACACATTAACCATTACTTCAATTCATCATTGAAGTAAAAAAAATCCCTGAGTACAAAACATCATTGACATCTTTGACTTTGGTTCTAGGTTGTACAAAGAACTTGGACTGTGGCTGTGATATATCGTGTAGAGCAGTTAGTGCTGAAACATCACCTGAATGTGCAGAAAAGCATTTTTCCAGTGCTCAGCATAATGACAGTGCACTTATGGTTTAGGTGGAGAGGCAGGATTTCCGAGTCGGACCGATGAAATAGGAGTATGTTGCCTAAAAGTACAGCCTTGTTCTGTTGCCATAGAGCATGCACAGTGGAGGAGTTAATTCACTTCACACGCACCCGACACAAGGGCGGGGAGAAAACCAACCATTAAGATGTGGGGAACAATGGGCAAGGTATGCACCTCTCACCGAGGTATTCAGCAATGACAGAGGACGACGGACAGGACGAAGGACTCCTTCCTCCTGTCCTGGCAAACTGACTCATACCGTAGGAGTCAGTTTGCCATGACACTACTTGTTCAGATGAATGATGCTCCATTTGGAGTATATCCCAAGAGAACAGGTTTATCTCTTTGGGGTCAGTTTGAGGTCAGTCTAAAACACACATCCTAGTCAAAAAGATAGGGGGTCCTATAACCCAAAGAAAACTGCCAGCCAGTCTGGTGGTATGAGACTCTATGGGTCTAAAGTGGCATCCAAAGGGCGGCAGGTTGAAACAGTGATGGGAAGGATCTGAGGGACCTCCAGTGCTCCTGTTCTCCTGAGGCAGCAGAATCGGGATATGTCACCCAGAGAGCCTAGCCAATCATTTTTTCTGAGCTGTGTTGATGACCCTCTGCATAGTCTTCCCATCCACATGTATACAGTAGTATTGTAATTTGTTGTTTTGATGATACAGCATTTAATCCCCACCTACAGGGCCACGTTTGAGAAGAAGCGGACACATTGTGCTCGCTTGCTATTTTCGTTGTAGTCGTAACCCAGAGAACAAGCTAATGAAAACTTGATCAACCCCGACCGTGGCGCCAGTTGTTTCAGATAACAGACTTCATTGTTTGTGAGGAATCCAAGAATTGCAGATGCCACCCACCAATACTTGCACAATGCCTTCAAACTGATTAACGCCACCTCCGCGGCACAAGGGACAAAGCACTCCAGTCAAAGTCAGAAGGAGTTGCTTTCACAGAACGACAACAGCGTAGGGACTGCAGAATGACATCACTGTTTCCCTAACTCAACACCAAGGAGGGGAGAACAGATCAGCATACCACAGACAGAGGCCTACTTCACCAGGCAGGAAGACGGCAGGGAGAGCACAGCCTTATAGCATTTCTCTGCCTTGCACCGTCCTCGGAGCCGAAAAGGTCAAGGGTTACGATGATAAATGGCCGCGGGCCTGACTTTGCAATGTGAGCTGCCGCATTGTATGTACGAGTCCTTGGATGGAAATATTAAACGCAAATATCAAAAAGGGTACATTCAATTATGGCCAGGAATAATACTGAGGTCACTACTGCAGTAGCTCATTAATAATCAAGTTTCACCAGGAGAATTACAGTCAAATTACCATGGCCACAATCACCCTGCCAAAAATCATTTTGTTTTTGCCTTGAACAACTTCAATTCCATTTCCTAATGACACACTCCAATTGGATTTCTTTGCTCTTTTGGGCAATTATGTTTTATTGGATAATTTTGTCTCAATCCTCTTATCTCAAATCTTTTATTTTATCATGCCACCTCCAAGTAATTTGCAGCAGAGGTTTAGATTGGAATTGTGCTCAATGTTCAAATGATGGATTTACCTGTACATGGACATAATGTTCAGAATCCAAAGAGCGCTGAGGCCAACGCAATTGTCAAAAGTCTGGGGGGCGTGGAGGGCTGAGGCGGGGTGTGTGTGTGTGTGTGTGTGTGTGTGTGTGTGTGTGTGTGTGTGAGTGAGTGTGAGTGGGGCACTCCTGCTGTCTTTGACACCGCCACGGCCAGGCTATATTGTCTGGAACAGGAATGCCTTTGAGACGTCAGTGTGAATTCACATCATCCCACCATGGTGCCCGTGGCCTCAACAATGAGCCAACAACCCTTTGAGTCTGCTGCTCCACTTTCCTGCAGCTAGCAACTCGCACCACAAAACCCTACACCCAGAAATTTGCCCACCATTATTATCACTGGAAAAAATGATGTGAGAGGAGAGTGGCTCAGGCTCAGCTTTGATTTTGTGTGCAGTGCAATGAAGCACAGTTTTTGCATAGTGATGCAGAGAGAACAACTTGGTTCCTTCAAACTGGACTGGGGCAGCACAAATGAAATAGCACCAAGTCAGAGCTCTTTGGGGAGAGATCAGTAGTAGGTAATAACAGAATTGGCACCTTTTCTATTCACTGCGGTTCTGGAAATCAACTGCCCTTCACCATCTGAGGTCCATTAAAACAACTATCAACAGCATTGCCCATCCCCCCCTTTTTACACTGTGCACATTTGTAAACACATGTTCAGTGTGACTGCACAGTTACTGAAATACAATACTTACTATTATGCTTTAAACCCCGTCATGTAACTATTTCAGTGAATACATTGCGTTATTTGTGTATTGCATACATGGAATAGAATGATGAAATTTGTGGCCTTGGTATATTAGAAGTATAGTTTTATTCTTCCTGGACCGCCATGCTATGCTCTTATCAATATCAGTGCCAATTCCAACCTCTCATATTGTGTTCTTATCACTGGGTGGTAACTCAGCTGGAGTTTGCCGGCCACAAATGCTGACTGAATAATCCCTGCTTTAGTCAACAGGTGCCTGAGGTTGTGCTTGAGTTGACACTGTAAGCAAACAGAGCGGTGGTGCAATAACTTAGACAAACATGATAATGACATTGTTGGCTGCTGCGATTTCCCAATCACAAGTGTAAAGCATTGTCCTCTCTTATGGTCTTTCCACAGGGAAGTGCAGTTGTGCGAAATTCAGCAGATAAAGGCAACTGTGAGTGTGTAGTTCTCTCTTCAAAAGTGTCGTCGGAATATGAAAACATGTTGAAAGACTCTTAGAAAAGACATAAAAACCCAATGAAAATATGACTAAAATAACTACTCCACTTTTTCCAAAACCAGCCTGCCAAATCTCTACCGTCTTGTTATTGAAAGCTATATCAAAAACACAAGTTAACCAAAAAAAACAATGCATAGAAATTCGACAAACATATAAGAACTCCAGCTCCTCTTCAATCCCCCAAATCCGTATTTACTGGACAACCTGCTCTGGCTCTTGGAGCAGTATTAACTTGTTCAGGAGATTTCACCTGTTACGTAATCCTGACTTTGCAGTCTATGGATGAGCCTGAGAGCTTCTGCCGGTGACTGGGCGTCCAACGCCCTGACCCCATGTGTGTGTGCACAGTGTACTACGTGCACATGGAGCAGCAGTTTCCTCTTGCCTACAAGGAAAACAATGGCGCCGTCTTCAGAAAGTGCCGCTCTGTTCCCTGACTGCCGTCTCGGTTGTAGACCGAGGAAAGACAATCGGAGTCAGTGTGCCAAACTGAGAAGTGAGGCCATGGTGTAAATAACACCTCGCTGTCCCAGAATACAGAGTCGGGTAGGTAGGAAGGTACATCCAGATCTGGCCAGGCCCACACAGTTCTGGATGCTAACTTCAGATGCACAGGTACATTTGAGAGTCTACACAAGTAGAAATAATACACCATACAAAACACATTTTCTTGTGGCTGTTGTCTAGTGCCAGCGAGTGTCTCATTGTAACTAGTACGAAATAATGTTTGAGAGGTTCACACACGGATGTTGCAAAACATTTAAGTGGACTGATGCACTGAGAGCGTTGTGCAGTTGAATCCTTACATGAATAGTTTTTACCCCGTAAACAATGGGACGCCATCTTTGTTTGTCTGCATCTGTGTTCTCCAGACATTCTCATTAAAGCTGAAAGTGAAACCAGAGAGTGGCGGCAGATTCAGGCAGACTTCAGTTTCCCAGCAGGCTGCCTGCATTTTCAGCCCCGACCTTGGCAGGCATGAAAAGCTGAACGAGCCAGTACGGGGGCCATACCGAGCCATACCCAGAGGTGGAGTCTGGGCTAACGCTGACAGGACTAATCATCATAATCGTTGCCTGCCCAGCAAGAGCACGGCTTTCGGACAAGAAATGGACCCCAGATATAGTTAGTACGAGACTAAAAGAATGGTCTTCTTGATGTTCAATTAATTCCACATGATGACGCCAAACACCGACTTCAATGAACAGCTTGAAAAACACTAACACAGCTGATAACTTGATTGAACTGCTCTACTGAAACAATATCCACGTGGCAAATTAACCAGGAGTCCGTCAGTGGGTCTCATCCGTCAGACAGAAACAAAAAGCCCTGGTGACGGTTTGAATACGTAACATGAGACTCAGCAAGAGGAGTCTTATCCTCTCAACTAATCACCTCCCGCGGGATACCTTACATTCAAGACTAATGAATGTGCATCTGGATTAGAAGAAAAAAAACAAGCAAATGTTTGGAGCTGCTCTGTCAAATCAGCAAACCAGCAAAACTCTTAATTAGATGACTGAGAACACACCCGGATTTGACTGACTAGATAGAATTGACATCAATAACCCAGGCTGACACCACTAAAACAAACACAGATTTCAATATTCAGTACGGAGGATGCGGTATGGAGCCCTGCCTCCTTTGGTGTCTTGCTCATGCAAAACCACTTGAGACCTACAATATCATGAGCACAAACACAGATTGGGACTGTGTGTAGTCTCCAAGGCCTCAACATGGCTCATAGCAAAACAGCCAGGCAACTCACATGTGGGCCGAGGAATGATCCCATGAACAGAATGGCTGTGCTGCATGAAGATTTTATAAATCTTCCACAACCATACTGTCCTGCACTATGTGCTTAAGCGCAAAATGTTTCCACTGTTGATGGCTGATCTTAACAGCGGCTAATATTCACATTAAACAATGTCACTAATCGATACAACAACTAGCAGCTAAAGAGGCAATGAAAGTCAAATAATTCAAGATTCCGTGGCAAACACAGACAGGAACATCTGCCTTACTTACAATCTCGGTTGAGACTTGTTGAGTAAATTGTTCTATAGCTAGATTGCGTTATCAACCCAACACCAAGGAAAGCAGGTGGAGAGGGAGAATGGAGGCAAGTATCCTGACTCTGACTAATCCAGAAAATATAATTCTAATTCATTTTAGTTTAAGACTATCATTCATCTACTCATGATTTGTTGCCTCTGGATATGGAATTATGGAGTCAATGGCCAATAATAAAGAACAAGCAGGATAAAACGGCACCAGACTGGAATGTTAGTGAGAGAAATGGCCTTCCACAGACAAAATACAATTGATAAAATGAGCTTACTGTCAATTTATTATGACTGTAAATACACAGACCACATTTCAAGAGACAGAGGGAATAGCTGTACTGAACTTATTCTGCGTAGACTTTGCCTTCAAATATTGAGGATCACTATTGTGAATCGTGTGTTCTCTCGTCAAAGCGACGGCTTTGAAAGAAGTAACAAAAGCAAAAGAGATTCTGTTGTGACAAACAGAGTGAATGGTGTGCTATATGGTGCGATATGGTGATTCAGGAAATGATGGAACACAATAAATTCCCATTGATTGTAAATACAGTTTAAATACAGTCCTGTGCAGCAAAGTCTATTGCTTTGCTACCTTGGTATTGCATACTACTGTATATGAGAATGGAGTGTGTGTGTGTGTGTGTGTGTGTCACTGGAATTTCAGCCCCTCAGCCGTTATCTGTGCAGTGAGCACTTGAGAGGCGAGTGCAGTGCTCCATATTTGTGTCTCTCACACTCTTGCAAACTCATTTCCAAACCAATTCCTCAAATTCTGATGCTTCTGATGTGCACTAGTTTTCTGACATCAGCCCCTACACTCCCTTCTCAAAGATGACAAAACCAGGTCAACGTGCCACCGTTCATTCTTCTTTACGAGGAAGAGTTTTAACAAGGTACAGCTAGGGTCATGGTGCTGACTTTTCAAAACAGAAAAATGAAAATGAAATGAAATCTAAATAAGAATTAAATCTAAATAGCTTTAAATCAATTTCATAGGTATCTGCAGTAGTAGACACCAAGATGGAAGCATAATGTAAATCACAAGGAACATGATAGAAGTAAACACAGGCAGTACTAACAATAGTTACCTGTAAAGCTAACTCAATGATTATACTGAACGTATAAAACATTTAACAATAGCCAACAATCTTGATGTAACCGTGCCCAGCAGCACAGACTGCTCACTGCTAACCTCTGTGAGCTGTTAATGACTCTGAAAGGCCCAGCCAAGGCACTGGAATTGAGTGTGACACCGTGTGTGTGCGTGTGCGTGTGTGTGTGTGCGTGTGCATGTGTGTGTGCGTGCATGCCCATGTAGCCCTCGGCTGTGAGCTGTAACATTTCAGTGAAGGTGGTGTTTGTGCATTTGTGGGCCCGGCTGTGTACAGTGCAATTTGCGGTGCAGCAGTCAAAGTGCTATTTCATTTCAAACTTTCCGACATCCAGCTATGTATGCAAAAATAAAGTTGCATAAGAAAGTCATCTCGATCTTATCGTGAATACTTACCCTCTGGGACAAACCTGCTTTGTTGAGAGACAAATTCATCATTCCATTGTGATTCACTCACTAGTGAAGAAGTTGCATCTAATCTAAAAGTAAACATTTTGTAAAGAAGTGAAGTCACTGGCAGCATACGGTCAAAACTGATGGTTGATCAGGGAGCAATAACAAACGTGCAACAGGGCCAAGTTAGAATACCGCCAATTGTGACACAAAACTTTTTACTTTTCGTATAATCAATTACATCGCTCAATGAGGCTTGCAGACATTAAGCACTGTTCTGACCTTTTGTTTTCCTCCATGAAGGGTCCAGCAGAAATAGCCATAAATTTTGCTTTTAGTGCACTTTAGTGCACTAAGAAACACTTGTTTTGTTTTTTTCAGTTTGGAGCACTAATTGACATTCAGTTTACTTTTGCACTGTCAATTTGCATTGTAACTGAAGCTAACAAATCCAATACTTAGTTACATAGAAGTAAGCAGTGACAAATTGTGTCCTTGGGATTACCATACCTCACAAATACCTGTTAAATGAATATTTGACAAATATCAGTTTCATGGGAATCAGTTATTGAAGTTGGTGAATACTCTTCTACCTCAAATAGGAAGTAAAGATACACAAATGTGTGAACAATCCTATTTCAGCTTTGAACATATGGTGAAAAACACAATATAAAGCTTCAAAGAGGACACCATGTACAATCCACAGGACACCACGTTGTACAAAACAAAACTAGATTGTTGGCTCTGTTTCCACTATGTACTTCCATTCCTGATCTCAGGTGTGCAGCAGGTCGGTGCAGTAGTTTCAGCTGACATAGCACACTTTGTTTCACATATAATAGTGACGGAGGAAACTGGCAGCCAGAACTAGCTCTCATGGAAATCATACATACAGCTGTTGTTCAATGTTTATTTGAGCTTTGTTTAACGCCTCTCCCTAATTGAAAACAGATTCACTGAGCACTCTGAGCGGAGCTTTGTGCGGCTATAGGAGGTGAAAGGCCACAATTCAGACACAACACAACGCCAAAATACTGTAGCCCTTTTTCTTCATTCCTGGTGATTACGTACATACAGATACTTAATTAGTCTATTTGGCAGTTAGTCTCCGTCCTGCTCGTCAGGACGACTCCAAACCATATGGAATGTGTTGCTGCCTCTGTATAATGATGCAACATGCAACCTTTCCGATCCCATTTGCTGCGGTTACAGCCTCTGCCAGCCATGTGTACTCGCCCATTCTGACATCTTCCACTACAGGGGCAGCAGGCGTTGTCGCCACAGATGAGCTGCGACGCCATTGGCTCTTCTGCTGTCAGCAGACATCATAACATGATGGTGATTGGCTGGATGTCAGTACCACTGAATGGACAGCTCCTGCACACTGCTCCCTCGCCGTCTCCACTATCAGCTCCCTAACCAGCAGTCAGCTCAAAATACACACTTTGATTAATCTCTTTTTGGTACAAAGTTGCATCAAGTAAGTTGCATTAAAACCAACACAACTCAGCACTGGAGCACTTACTGTTTTCTGAAAGCATGCTGTCACATATCCAGGTCGAACGAATCTATGATTAAACATTTCTTGCTTCAGCAGCAACTCAAGAAATATTTAGTTTGGATCTGATTTATTAGATTGGACAAGAACAAAAGAGCTTGTTCAACCTTAGTAGTAACCCTGAGCCAGTGGGAACTGAATCAATGACCTGGGCTGGATTTTAGCATGTCAAGTTAACCGACATTACTGTATTCCAAGGGACAAAATGGTGTATTATAAAGATTATATTCTCTGAAAGATTTGAAGTTGACCTCCAGTGTTAAATTCCCCCTCCATGCACCAAGCACACTCACTGGATGGGCTTTGATGTTGAAAAGGTAATTGCAGCTTATGATAGTTGTTGTTCAATACTCCAAAGTTACAGTGTGGTGTAATGACCTTTTGTGCCAGCAAAGACACACGAATGAGACAGTTGGTTCAAAGGATGAAGAGGAAGAAATCAGAGGACATCGAGATCGAGAGTTGCAAAATGGAGCTTGTAAAGCAATGTTGCTCTCACTAAGTTGGAACAAGCAGTACTTCATCCCGAGGCCTACCTTTTCCCAACTGGAGGCCTGTGGCACACAGGTTCATATAACGGTACAAAGAGAAGGACGCAGGTATAAATTGCATTGCATCCAGGTCACATTAGCAGCATGGAAACGGTTCGATGGGCGAATGAGTGTCCGTGCTTTACTACTGACCGGACGACGGCTGTGACTGTGACAGATTGAGGGAGCAGCGTCGCTTTTGTTCGGGTTTTGCAAAGTGCAAAAGGCAAAAGGCAGCACTTTGATGGGCATTAATACGAAACGGGGGCCTTGATGACATATCCCCTCTCCACTGTATGAAATACCTCATTGCCCACACTGGGTGTGAGGCTGCCCTTGCGATTTGAATGAATGCCTCATAGATCCATCGAAATACAGCACTCAATCCCCTCTTGTGCGGTTAAGAAAGGGACATCGTGATACCCACATCGTCCCCTAGCAACAATCTGCCTCCGCGGTCATTCTGGCGTGGGTCACCAATTAACACGGCCGCTTCCTGGCCGATCACACCAGGATGTTGAATGGACGACCTTACCAGTTCTCCTGCATCCATCGGATGGCTTCGTCCTCGTTGAACTGTCTCTCGAATTCGTACTCTTGCAGGGCCAGCACCGACATGTTGGGAGCGGTGTGCGTGTGCCGAGGCTGCGGAGAGAGGAGAGGGCGGTGGGGTGTGTCGGTGCTCAGACTGGCTC
>OMPJ01009972.1:0-50845 GCA_900312935.1 Carapus acus
GAGTGGAAATGATTACTCGGCTAAGAGCTGAGAAAGGTAGAGAGAAAATGGGGAAGTGGAAAGGCACATCTTGGGGCTTGCAGGTCAGAGTTGTTACATTGTTACAGAGAAAGCTAAAATCAAGGTTCGTCCCTAAAGAGGCGAGGCGATAGTACGGGTTAGAGTTATTGGGAGGGTAATGTCGTTTTGCAAAGGAGCGGAAACGCGCTGCTTTCATACTGAACAAGTGCCTTTCTGCCTGTCTCTTCTCCTTTTGTACTCGCCCTTAGCAGGGGCCACGGTTGAACTGCCAGACAGTGTGCGAACTTCATGTTCCGTGGCTTGTTTTCAGAGTTCGACACGGTTAAAGTTGGAAGAAGTAAAAATCGCGCACACAATTATCACCTTGCTAATTAGAATTTACAGGCTATTCCGACACTCACCCGGCAGATAAATGAAAATCTGAAACGATCGCTTTATGATGTGCAGGACTCAATGCCGGACTCGCCTGAGGGAGAAATTCAATTACACACAGCTTCCATCATCTCAGCCTTCATTTAATTGTCATCATGTAGTTTCACAGGGGAGGTTTCACCTCTGCTGATTGATGGCAGGTAGTTGGTTCACTGGAATTACTGTTCTCACCTCACTTATAAAACAAGCCGCCTCAGCACATCGTAATTGCTCGGTGCTCCGAGGTTCATCAAAGCATTAAGTTATTGGCTTGATTAAAATTATTAGTCGCATACGAGAGGAAACTGCTGCGAGAACTTTCTCAGCCATTTTTCAGAGTGTGCATAAAGCGCGCTGAAGGACAGCAGTGATGCTCCACGCCAAAGTCAGCCAGGAGATTTACCCCCTACATATGAAACCATGTTCCGTTTTATGTATTTTTCGGTTTAATAATTAGATTAATGGAACCACTAAGAGTACTTCTTGAATTTTGCCAGCGTAGCAGCTATGTTCTGTGTGGTTGGACTGGTCTATACTTATTGTTGACAGAAAATATACAGTTGCCTCAAAAAAAAAAAAAAGAAAAAAAGCTCTACCCAGAAGCCAGGGCTAACATAGAGGGGAGAAGGCTTTTAATGGTGTTTCAGATGATAGCCTTCAAAAAGAAGAGAATTGACCCGCAGGGAATGTGTCAGCATGAGCTTTTCAGCACACGTGCAGAGGGGAGTAAAAAAAATATTGGCGGCATCAAGATCTGTCCGCAGTGTCTCTGATGTGATTCAACCTCTAAAGGACTATTTAGTGTGCTCTAAGTTATCACTTTCATCAAATATTCCAATTCCTGCAGTGTTCTTTTTCCCTTGTCTGTCAGTTCAGATTTGTTCATGATATTCTTATGTCTTCTTTGACAAATCTGCTGTTGTACTGCTCACCTCTGCAGGGTGAGTGCGTGTTTCTCATATCTGACCACAAAGCGATGACGGACCCGTTGTTCAGTCACGGTTTGTACTCCAACAACAGTTTAAGCCCCACAATGTTATTACCATCGTGTGTGAGCAGGTAATTAATCCCCAATTTCCAAAACACCGACAGCCCAGATAAGGGGTGTAAACAACAGATTATGTCATAACAAATGACACTAATTCCAGTGAATCTTACGGTTTTCGTGTGTTTATCTGAATCAATGTCATTATATGATAAGTGTGTTGTGGTGCAGGCTGTGAGACCGCTCATTATTTAGATAAAATGCTTCAGGAGTTATCATTAAGAAATTCTCAGATAAAGATGGCGACGGTTCAGGGTAATTTCTTGTTGTGAATCTCGAAGCACCAGCGACAGGCTGAGAAATTTTGGCCTTAATTATTGTTTTATGGTTAGTTTCTGGATTTATTTTCTGGATCGATTCCGCATTAGGACTTTAAGTGAAAAAGTGACAAGAAATCAAAAAGAAGTAGTGTTATATGGTCTATAAAATCATGGCATATTACCTGATAGCTTAATTAGACATATTAGACCACCTACAAATCATCACCTTCACAGCTATTCATACAGCATTAGTTGCCATGGCGACAGAGGTTGAGAAGCTTTTGGTCCAAGCAGCACAAGGACACATTTTACTGTTGGTGATAGAAATAATAGATGAACATTAATCAGATGTCAATAGGTCAATCGTAGTGAATAAATACATGTACTGATATATTGCTTTCAGCTGACAGCAGTAAAATTGCAGTTTGAAGTTTGATTGATGGTAATGGTTTCATGCCTGCATCACTGATTGTGACTGTGCAGGAAAGTTTAGCAGTATGAAGACTTAAATCAGTGCTTTTCCCACCAAGTGCTGAGATTCCTGCAATGCTCTTTGTGTTGGGATCAGCCAGACTTGCCACACACTGCCACTCAACTTTTGACTGAAAACACACAAAAAAAGAAAAGAAAAACTGAAAAAAAAGAAGAGAAAAAAACTGCAAAATGAACAGGGCACGCTCCAATTTTAGCATCTATTCATTTGCTCCCTTATAGTTTTCGGATTGATTTTTAAAATTCAAAAATCCTTTTATTTGTCAAAAAGCTGCACACCCACTCACGCACACTAAGGCAAAATGTACCTTAATATGTAATCGGTACATTCTGTCCTTGGATTGCTTGAATATTTTCTCTACAGTACTGAACTAATGAACCACGTATGGTCAAATATAGAAAATCTCACACAAAATTGCTACTGGTGCTACCAAGGTTGCTACTGATATAATGTATCATTTTAATATGTGTGCAAGACCCCGATTGAGCCCTTACACAACATAATAATTAAGAGAAATTGTAATCCCTTCAGTCAACTCTGCCTCTCTCATATTTCATGTCAATATTTCCAAAAAGGATTAATTCGGTCCCCCACATCGATACTTGTCAACACCCCACGCGACAAGCACACCTCGGTTAATTACGACAGAAAATTCAACATCACTCTTGAGGGATGATGAATCACGATATGCATCCTTTACGGCAATTATTCTTTTGTAGCACATGTAATTAAGTAGGGAAATATAATGTACTGAATTAATTATGATTAATTGGGCTAATTTGAATAGACAGATTAAGTGCAGAGTTTAATGCTCTCATATTTTACCTTTTTGTCCGTTTTTTTTTTTCTTTTTTCTTTTTTCTTTTTTTTTTTAATGAAAGCCATCTCAGTCTAAATTTCCCCTCCGCGTGACGCTGCCCATCATTTTTTAAGGATTTGGGTTGGTGAGGGGAAGAAGATGGAGGGGAGAATCATTTATTATTCACAAATTCTGGCTTTCTGAAAAGCAAACGCTGCCATTGTTTTGACCAGTATGTGTGTGAAATGATGGCAGTTGAAGCAATGTTGATTTAGAGTTTCAGACATCGTTCTGAGTCCACATGCCGAAGGGACTTGATGCTAGTCCCTGACCTTGGTTTCGTGAGTAGCCTCTTCCTTGTCTTACACAAACTTCAAAGATAAATCCACCTCACCATCCATCCATCTATTAGTCTGGCATCTGTACCTGCCATATCCAACAGACTCCACGCGCCCCAGCCATCATCATTATAGGTAATTTACTGTCTGGCTATCATAAGAAATATGGGTTTTGAAAGTGAAAGTTCTCCGTACTTACCTGCTCTGCTCTTTTCTGAGATTGGTGGAGTGCCACCACTTCAAATCCATTTTGAATATGTTTATGTAAATGTAGCAAACGAGCAGGGGTACAGATTGGAACCTTTTTGTTGATAATTCGTGCTCATACACCCTTTTAACAAAAGTGTGAGGCGAGGCACAGAGGTTCATGCGCACAGACACACACACAGGGACCCGCGGTCGAATCCAATGTTTTAACACTGAGCGTTGCACCTTCTGATTTGCACTCTGATCTGCGGGGGGCTAATATGATTGTGTCACAAAGATACACAAGGACAGAACCAAGGTAAAGTGATGGACGACCTCTCCGAATAATGGCACTGACAGGCTGAGCACCTCTTTATGTGATGTAATTTGTTTACTTTTTACCCACTGCTGCAGCGCGCAAGTTCTGAAGCTTTGGGTTTGATGAGTCTGTTTGAGATTTCACTCTACGTTTTGGAACTCTGAAAACCCCCATGGCAGAAATGAAATGCATGGTCTATAAATTAAGTGCGAATAAGTCATGGGAGGAGCTGCTGCAGATATTACGACGGGCTCAGCGGCTGGCCTCAAGAGAGCTTCAGTGTGTTTCTTATAGAATTTCAATGTTTAAAGATTTAGGGGCTCTACCTGCTCCATCTTGGGAAGCACCTACGAAGAGTTGAGTTGAATACCTTCTCTTTATTCAAGGATTTGTGTTTTCTTCTGATCTTTTTGGTTGAGCTCACTTTGTTCATAGAACATACAAACTCAATAACAAAGACAGTTCTTCTTGCACAATTAGGGAATAGCTTGAACGCATCCGGATCTATCAAATGTACCCTGAGACACACAAACAATCTATCGAGACGGAGTGCATCTCACCAAAGACTCACTTAGTAATGTTCTTGCATTACAACCTCCACCAAGTGAAGGCATGCCTCAGTGCTTCATGAATAATATTGAAATATTGACATGTAAACAAACATGTCCATCAATTCTGCACAAGTGGAGAGGTGATTGAGCTCTGGTGATGAGGCCGGCCAACTGGATGGCTCACAAAGTCTTCCATACAGGCAGTGTCACTACCGGACACTAAATAAATACAAAAAAATAGGCAAATCAATTAACATTCTCAACCTGCACACAGGCAAAAGAAAACTGTGTCTAGGAGAATCATTTGAGTTTTTATTTGTTATACTGTGATATCTTGGACAATATCAAAGACGTAAACAGCCCTCAAATCCGAGTTTTCTATTGTTTAAATCCCATTTTCCCAAGCAGTCAGAGATGCCTAAAATAACGTCATAATAATGCACATATTAATGCAGAGATGTGCAGAGGAGAAGACAAGACAATCATGTTTTGCCTCTGCTTTGGGAAATGTAACCCTTACAACCTTACCAAACGAGACAAAAGAGGAAAACAAAACCAAAAGAGGTAAACAAAACATACATAAAAAGATTAATAGCTGTCGTGGCTTCCGGCAAGATGACATGAGTATCCTGTTGCTGGTTGATACCCTTTTTATATCTGCGCTGTGGGCGTCTGTTCTCTCCTGGAATATACTTAGGTCACGTAAAGTTTTGCAGTAATTCAATTTCATTGGAATCTCATTAGATTAATCTCCTATTTTAGAAACACTGGCTGCTTTTGAAAACACACTATGCTATTTTGATGATGTCTGCCAAACAGCCCTCAATTGTTGATCAAATATCAACCCGCACACTGATTTTAGGATTCCTTATTGTTATTACTGTAAGTCTTTCCTCATTTTCCCATGCAGACCAACAACAAATTCCCATTACACCCATTACCCCCGGTAAAAGTGCAACAGAACCTATGATGAAATTTGTGATGAGGTGTTCAATTGATGTTTGCATTTACTGGTACTGGCGATAATGGCACAGTACGTATTTAGTATTCAGTTGGGACCAAAGTTTGCAAGATCGCAACTCAAATGACCTCCACTGACCAAAAAAAAAAAAAAAGAAGAGGAAACAAACAAACATTAAGACATTTGTTTGCTCACAAACAAACCCAAAGACAGAGTTTACCATTCAAAGCAGGATGGGCCAGGTGGTCTTTCATAGTTTTGTCTTTGGCGATGAAGTCTGAACAAACACTACCGAACTTGCTGTTGATGATTAGCGGTGCACGTGTCTGCTCGCATCTGTCACAACCGAACCTCATCTGACACCTTCTCTGTCAGTTTGCAAATGCCCTGTCCTGGAAATTACGGGTAGACACGTGGGTGTGTGAATTAAAATTCACCTCTAATCACTCTGTAATTCACCCCTTGTCACTCCGGAACTCGGTTTGTAGCACCGTTTCCGCTACGTAAGCACCTTGTAGGTGAATGCTGATGAGAGGATGTCAGGCGGGCGAGAAACTCTTGTCCTCTCACGCGTGCATGCATACGCACTGACACAAATCGTCAGAGGGAAAATATAGAATGCCAGGCTCACAATCACGACTTTTACTTCTATATACTCCACTATGCGCAGCCACAGCAGTGAATCACGGACAAACGTTTTCCAGTTCTGCCTCCCCACACAATGAAAACCATTAAGTCCCTTGATTCCTTTCCTCTATGGTCTCTGCATTGCATTTGTCAAATCAAGGACGTGATGCATGATCGCAACTAGCTGACATATGGACAGATTTTGTACAACGTGCAGCAGTTGGAATTCAGACATTTATGGAGCAAAGGGACAAGATGACTCGGGGAGTAGAAGGTTGCAGGTTTGAGTTTGGGCTACTCCCAAAGTCCTCTTGAGCAACACAATGAACCTCTAACAATGTCTTACTCCCTTACGTCCCTTATGTCTTTTACTGCACAGCACATCAAACAATAATGGCAACAATAATATAAGGGAGAGACTCAAATGCAGACAATAAATTCCCCTCTGGATTGATAAAAGGCGTCCAAATTGACATAAAACATAAGCGAGACGCAACAATATTTCAGTTTCTCAGTCATCTATTGCTACATGTAGACTTTGAAGAGTTGAGTCATGGACGTCCTTTGATTCAGAGTCAGGGTTGTTTTGAGGAAATTGTGCAATTATCTGAAAGAATCAAGCAAAATTGTAAGACTTGCGTAAAAAATTACCAGTTACCTTTTAAAGCAAATGAAATGTTCCCACAGTTGTGACGCACAAGGCTACATTGCTAGAATTATAGGCCTAAAAGTACTACACTTGTGACTCGGCTGGAAACAATGAATGGACAAACACAATGAACTACATTCTACTTGCCCTTACGCCTCAACTTTATATTGTGTTTATTGTATTTTTTTTTTTTTTTGGTTGTGTTTTTTTTTTAAGCTCATAGGTTTTAGTACGAAACAAGATAACAAGGTGCTCATAACAGCTTGTGGTTGTCAGAGCATGACAGGCAAACAGTAAATAGATGGAACGGGAGTTTAATGAGGAAGAATGCTTATGAGACTGCCAAACTATAAACAAGGGTTGTGCACGAACCATGCCAGCAGATGTGTGTACGTGTGTGTGCACGCGCGAGTGTGTGAGAGAGATAAAGAAAAATTTACAGGAAACACAGGCAGCGGCTGGCAGCCTGCTGCAGTAACTGTGAGCTATTAGTCACTAAGGACCGAAGCTGGACTCAATCATTTGTAACCTGGAGGAGGTGAACACCGAAGCAAACACAGAGGGAAGATGTGCCGTGGTACGCTTCATCACCAAGATGGCGGAGCCATTATTAGTTTAGAGGGAGCGTGGTGCTATGGGAATGCAAAATGCATAGTTCCATCTTGCATATCGTCAGCCAGAAAGAGGAAGGAGGAGAGGGAGAGGGGTTTTCTCCAAGGGCGGAGTGAAGGTTTTATTGCCGGGCTTATTTAAATGAGGAACCATCAGCATTAGCAGTATCCTAACAACCTTAATGCTTCCTTCACCTCTGTGTCCCACTGACATAATTTAATGTAATGCGCCCGGAAGTACTTGCCGCAACTTTTTCCAACAGATGAGGCCGAGAGTTCCACGTTGTCTCTGGAAGTCAGGGATGAGCAAATGTTTTGGCCCAGGGGCCACATTCAATTTAGGATTTGACGGACGGGCCTGATCGGCACTAGATGCATGGATATCTAACATAAGCAGAAAAAGTTTTGCTGGGTTGAAATGCTGAATTTTTGGTGGAAGGAGGGTTATTGATCATTCTTTCTTGCCATGCATCAAAGTCTAGGGTATGTTTTGTTATGGCAATTCTCAGAACAGATAATCGTGAATTCTGTACCTTCGGCAGGCTGGATTTGAAAAACCCACGGGCCCAAAGGCCAGACTTTGAACATGCCTGCTGAAAAAATTGTGAGCAAATGCTGCTTTGTTCCATGGAGGTAAGCGGGTTTGAAAGAAATAATCTGTGTGATGATTCCAGGAACAAATCAAATACAGAACTTGCAGATGTTTTTGGGGAATCTCAAATTCCACAATCTGAATAAAGAGAGATAGAATCCACATACAAGTATGGTCTGTAACAGGCAGCCAGATGCAAACAGATAGTCCGATAAACAGAAAACAAAAAGGCTCGGTCAGAGAGAGGGTGCAGGTTCAACATTCAAAGTCAGTCACAGTAACGATCATGTAATAGGGAGACAAACCAACAGCAACTTAGATACATGAATTAATAATTTATGAAATAGGACGGGTGCTCAACACAAATTGGCTGCGGACACAAATGAGATCAGGAAGTGTTCAAAAAGGACATGGGCATTGCCCTGAAAAGCAGTTCAACCAAAAACCCGAGCAGGGAGTGAAAAGAAACACTTTTCCCAAACAGGCACTCAACATGTATGTTTTCAATTGCTAGAATTAATATAATTAACAAGTAGCCTTGAATTAGTTGGAATTTCTCAGTTTGGCACCCAAGGAGCAGAAATGAATGCCAGGAAAATCAGCTAGGTGTGTAACCAATCGGTCCCAGCATCATCGGACGACAAATCAGACTGAGGTGCGCTGAGGGATAGGCAATTCAAGTTTTCAAGTTTGCAGAGTGGGGCAGTCCCAACTCTGCTTGTAGGTTGCCTAACAGAGTTTTCAATCTGCCATATACATACAGTAGGTGTAAGTTTAGATAAGCAAATAGTCCTTCGGCTGTCGCAGGGAGACTCTTCCCAGGCGTCTTCATCCCAAGAGGGCCAGCTGTCCCCTTCTCTCTAGTGATTCCAAGGTCCCGGGGCCTGTGAAGTATTCAATAAACAATCTTGGGGAACAAAATGTCTTGATTCTGCGTTTCATATAAAGTCTCCAGGCGTTTGGCAAACTGTCGATTTAAGATGAGAGCAGATGATATGTCAAAAAAGTTAAAGGTTAGACACATGCTTTGATGCTTGTAAAAGGGTTTATTGCAGACTTGCGGGGAGTCATCAGCGTCTCCTACGATAAAGATAAGAATGTAATCAGGATCTGGGAGACTCAAATGCAGACAATGACGAACATTTTTCCCCACAATGAATTCAATATCCTGCCAAGGGGCACTTCAGAAATCATTGAGTATGTATGCGTATGTGTTGGGGTGGTGGTGATGGGGATGGTGGGAAGTGGGAGGGGTGGGGTTGCCTGGAATCAGAACAAAAACTCCTGGCACCTAGACAGCTGTTCCTCCTCCTGACAGATGCCGCCCCCTATGAGTCACATCATCGAGCGTGACGATAACAGCGACTTGCTTGCCAGGCCCAAAGTGACAGAGTTTAGTCTGATTTAATTTTGAAGCACAGAGAAATAGACAAAGCAAATTGAAAAAAAAAACAAAAAAAAAAACCCTCCACCAACTTTCCAGCCAGTTAGGCACAGAGAGGAGACTTCACCTCACATGGGTAGGGTGGTGCCCCACGGTTGGCAACAAACGCTTGATGGAGTGCGTAGAGCCGCTGTGTGCCTCTGTCAGCGCTCACCCCAGTCAGTTATGTTTACAACTGTGCTCACATTATTACCATCTTGTACACAATGTGAATAATTTCACCCTGACAATTCCTGCGCGGCTGCGGCATGAGCGGAGGTGTAATTAGCAAACGTACGTGAAAACACCTGTGCGGGTGTGTCAGGGGTGCGCGCCGGCTGTAATTGATCTGCCAATCAACCTTTTCAGCAGAGAACATAAATAAACCCCACTACATATGGAGAGGGCATTGAGACCTCTTTTTCTTTTTTCTGTTTTCCTTTTTAGATTGATTGCTTTGCGGTATTGCTAACAAGGCAATCAGGTTTCCCATCTGCTGATGTCGACAAAAAATTATGCCATCTTACACCAGAGCCATTGACCAAAACAAACAAACAAACAAACAAACAAAAAAACAAAACAGGTTCACCCGTTAATCTAATTGAAGCTATCTTTGTACGGTGTGTGTGTTTGTGTGAGTGTACATGTATACATAGATATATACTCATGACTCTTAAGTGTTGGGGAAAAAACTACCCATAGCTGCACTGCATTGTAGGAAGTTATTTGTTTTCTTCTTCTTGTTACAGACTTTGTCAAACCACTTTTGAAATACCATGATGCAGAATATTACTGAAAATGCTGGAGACATCTGTATATTCAAGAGACATCTGAATCATGGCACCAGGCGGGTGCAAACTGAGATCTGCACCCGTCTAACAGTGTGTCAAGAAAAAGTCCCAGTTCCAATCTTTTCTTGTTTATGTCCACAAGGGAAAGAAGGGGTTGAGATTCCTCATTAATCCCAAAGGGAAATTGCTTCTCTGCATTCCATGGAATTGCTTATTGCCTCTCTTCTGTATTGCACAACCCATCTTCATTATGTGAGGAGCAGTTGGCTGCTCAAGGTCCTCCACAGCCTTTTCTTTCTTTTGCATGATTACACATGTTCCATCAATGGTGAGCCTTAACAATATTTAAAGATGTAATACAATAGCACCTTTTATTGAGCTCTTCATAGGAGGTTGCCACGCCTGTTGAATATTGTAGGTTGCAAGGTTACCAGTGGGGGACCGCAAGCAAGAGTAGTGAACTGTGAATAAGACTTTAAGAAAAGACAATGTCTCAATGAGTCATTGACATTAGTGTATCCTTTGTCTGCCACTCTGAATAGATGCTACGGTCAATGTCCTCATTCTACCCAGGTTGTTGGAGACTCTTCAGACGTCCCAACCCCCATAGAGGACTCAAGGAAGTGGCTAGGAAAAACAAGAGGAACAGTGACAGTTGAGTTTGTTTGTAACCAGCACAAACTAAGATGCGCTTCGATCATTTGTTATGTTGTTTGTGCTGCATTGGATAGTTAGCAAAGAATCAGGAGGTCGCTGGATTGAGGTCACTGGTGGATAGAAGAAAAAAAGGAGTGTGTGACCACTCAAAATAATGGCTAACTCAAAAAGCAGATATTTTGTAGATACTGTGATTGTGTAGTTTTTGGGTCACATTTGATTGTCACTTGCTTCTGCATTTCCTATAAGTACAGTAATTGTGTGTGGACTAGAATATCTGTATTGGAAATAGATTCAGTTTGACAAGAGTGTTAGTTCCTAATTTGTTTGATTGATTTCTCAAACAGAATACATTCATTGTCTGTGGTTTGAGACGACAGCATGAACTTATATAAACATCAGTCAAATGCTATACTAAATTACATGTTAAACACATGTGAGCGCCGTGATATCGGAGGAGAGACGTGGTAAATTATTCCCTCAGAAGCTGCGTGTGATCTCCCAGAAACAAGGCGAGAGAGCTAATTGGCTGTCTTTTGGCCAACTGGGATCTGAGCTCACTTTAACATGCAAAAGACTCACTAATTATAGAACACAATGCATCAGAATTTCCTGTCTGACTGCATCTTTTGTAGGTCATACATTTGGATGCTTTGTGCAAAATAATGTATCCACACCATCCAGCTTTCTCCCACTTCATGTTCATGTCCATACAGATACATACGTCGCGTTCTGCAGCATGTATATTTATCTTTAGGTGTCTGTAAAAGCTCACTGATGTGGCCACATTTTGAGAAAATTTAAGAATGTGGAACAGATTTCTGTACAAACGTCTGTGAAGTCTCAAAACAGAAAAACACCTGGACATCGCTACAAATGTTTTGACACGATTGCCGTTATATGATAGACTGTCCTGTCTAGTATTACACAATACTGGGATTGATTTGGCCAGAACTTTTTCCCCCAATGACTTTTAAAACGCTGTTAGAACTGCCCCCGTAAAGCTCTTAAGTTTCCCACAGTTAAACCTCTAGAACCAGCGTCACCAACGCCTTGCCTGTGGGCACATGGGCATCCGCAGGGACAACTTGTGGCGCTCATGAGGCACCATCTAACATGTAGAGCATGTTCTAAAATGTGAGGAATAATTACTATTGACATGTGAGTGGTGGCACGTAGTATTACTACTACTACTAGTACCATTTTGATTGTCAGTATTATCATTTCCATTTGTAGTTTTGTCATGTTGGAGGTTTGTATCAAACAGGTCCTGTTAGCCCTTCGTATCACTCAGTTCCCATGAGGTATTCCTCAATCTCAAAAAGGTTGATGACCCCTGTTCTAGGATGATCATAACGATAGAAAACAGCACAAAACAATCAATGATGCGACAAATTTATCTTACCAGAGATTTGTTTTGAAAAGAGGATTATATTGAAATACAGTATCGATGAATGGAGTAGGGTCCATGAGTACAGACAAAGCCCTAACTTCATATCAATAGGAACAAACGTGATTGGGATGAATTGCAAGCACAGTTTGACTGCCAGCTCACGTGGTGCTTGGTGTCCTGAAATTTTCAGCAAATGAAACATCTCCTCCCATGGGCAAAATAAAATTCCAGTGTTTGGCGGCAGACGTGTTGACTGCCAGGCACAAACCGCAGGCCAGCAGCCTCTGGCTGCCAGCAGGCCTCTTAATGTGAAGAGGAGTGAGGTTCCTGCAGCGTGTGCCGCCGAAGTGGCGGTCTTACGGGATGACTTATCACCTGACGTCCATTAAGCAAAAAGTGCGAGCGCTGCCGTCCTGTATGGTTTGATAAATCAGGCTCGGCTATGTCCAGGATGCCAGTGATGGAACACAGCTGTTGCATTGATTGAGGCAAAAAAAAAAAAGTGTAGTACCGAACCAAAGGATGGGACACAAAAAAAGTCAATAAATTCCAGACACTGTGAGCTTCACAAAAAGATTGAAACTGTGTTTACAAAAGTAACAAACAACTTGCAATTGTGAAAAGTGAGAGAAGAGTGGAGAATATCTTGAGTTTGGTTTCTAACTTGCTATGATTACATCACAGTGGCAAGAAGATAAACAAATATCCAGTGATGAATGAGATGAGATTATGATTGATTGCCAAGTTTAATGGAGCAGCACAGCGGTAAAAGCATGATGTCTCGAGATGAATTTACCGCCCAAAAAGTTGTTTTTCCCCAAGTCATTTACATCCAAACTTAGACTCTTGACAGCTTCTACTTGTGCTATTCTAGACAATCCGCATTGATGTTCACTTTCAATTTTGCATTCTTGGGCCTCTCAAAAAAGGCACCCTCTCTTTGTTTACTTTGCAGTGCCACTCTACCTTGCACAATATCGCTTTAGTCACATTATTCCAAATATTTACATGCGGTGAGTACTCCTTTGTGTGGTTTGATAATAGCTGAGATGGTTATCTCCAGAGGCCGGCTAATGAGATTATCACAGCTTTTCATGTGGAAATCATCGTCCATTCTTCTCTGCTCATTTAGGTCAGACGATGGCCCACCTACAATCCAAATATGGAGATGTACAGCGCTGTGAATAAGACGTTACGTCGAAAAGAAACAGCTGAGGAAAGGTCATGGAAAACAAATGTGACAGAAATAAAGAGCTGGGGATGCAAAATCATAATCTGAAACGGATCTGGAATGTGAAGATGAAGAGCATGAGATGAGGAGATTACAAGTTTTGATTCAGAACTGGAAATAACTGGATATAAGCCCAGGGAAGGATAAAGATATAGATATGGATACTACTGCAGACATGGTAAATATAAGTTAAGTTATGACCCAAAATGAAATCCGTCCCTTTGCTATTCACGTGCGTGGTGGCAGCTGCACTGCACTTGGTATCTAACTTCAGAAAGTGATGATAGCGAAGTTCAGGAAACGATGGTGATTTCAAACAAATTTTAATGTGTAATCATGTATAATTTATTAGCCAATATATGATGTTCCCTTTGATATCTCCCATACCAGCAATATTGTTACGTAACCCTCCCCTTGCCATTATTACGACACTAATAAATGACTTGTACGGTTCGCAGGCCGGAGCGGACACACCTGTCTCCTCTTCCCGCCATCAGAGCAAATTCAATCGCTGTTGTTTCCCCCAGGAACGATCAGCGCACCACTGCAGTCTTAAACCATCAGCTAGGCCAGTCAATCCTGGGATTAGTGTTATGTGTTCCACCTCGGCTTTAATGAGATCACAAAGAGCATTTTTATCTCTTTTTTGGGCGCGTTGGGGTGCAGACAGTCACTATATATCTGCACATTCATCGCTGTGCCACGTCCAGGAGCAACAGGCTGACATGGTTAATGGTCCTCCATTATCCTTTCATAATTTTTGCGTTTCAGATATATCTCAACCTTAAAAGGTTTACATTGCATGCCAAGCGGTAGTGATTTAGGGACACTCACTTGATGACGTCGCTTTCCAGCTAAGAGAGCAAACATAAATTTTATTTATTCCAAATTTGCACCTTGGCGTGCAAGAAGACAAGAAAATATGACTTTTGCAAGAGATTACGATGAGGGCCAATGTTCAACAGTTCAATTTTCTTTTGGGGTTTTCGAGCCAAGTCATCGCATAATGTGGTTCGGGTGTAAAACATCGAAACAATCTGAATATTCAGTGTTATTCCTTGTGCTGTCAACCAAGTTTCATTATTCATTCTTTATTTTCTCAAAGTTTTCGTGATGTCTTTCAGTCTCTTCGCTTTCATTTGTGCATCTCAACTGGCGGTTTGCTGTTAGTTGCAACATAAAAACTGCTCTGCAAACGGCTCATCACGCTCCTTCCAGCTAAACTGGAATGGATATGTAGCTGAATGTTGCATTGAGTTATTGTGCTGCAGCCCTGGGCTGAGTCGCACACATTTCCAAGTGTGAACGTTACGCTGTAACTTTGCTTTTGTCACGTATATGTGCGGGTAAGGATGGTGGATGGCCACGGTTAAAGTGATTCTGCAGTGTGGCGGCGCCATAAAAACTGAAAAACTTTGCATAATCGCTACATCATCGCGAGTTTGGTCTCCCTTGACATAAATAAAGGTCTATTGGTATGTCATGTTCACACTGTTCTGCGTGGTGCTTTGACCACAATAGATGCATGAGATCGCTTTATTGGCTGTAATTGAATCTTAATCATGTTGATGCATGAATCCTGAGTGAACTCTGCTGTGACCCCGCGTGGTGAGTGCGGCGTGTCGCTGCAGATATGGCCGCGATTAAATCTGCTGTTTCATTTCATACGCAGACGTGCGATTAAACACTTTAAATGCGGCCTGAAAGGCCACTCATCATAATTAAAAAAAGCAGTAATTCTGGCATCACACCATTAAGAAGGAACCTCAGATGACTTGTTTCTTCAATGATAAAATAAAATATGCGGAAGAGCAACAGTTTACACAGCAGAAGGAGGCAGTGAAAAAAATCATTTTTCCCTTTTTTGTTTTGCTTGTTTTTGCATTTTGCGGACAGGCTGTCTAAGGTCACATGGACTATATTAGTGTTCTGCTTCCTGGAGCCTAAAAAATGGCTATCAAAAGAGTTTATTTGAATCACGCAGGCTTCACAGCCTCAATATCAACTGAAGAGGATCCAGGAATCAAACCTGCAACCATCCATTGTTGTTATCATCACACTGAAATGTGAGTTAGACTCGACACACCGATGAGAAACTATGTCACAGCAAGAACATATTGGCAAAATCAACAGTGTCTGCCAGCAACACAAGAGCTCAACATACACATCCAGGTTGCTATTTATTCAACATTGACAACACTCTCCAACTGTGATCATATATCAACCCACAATATGTGTGTAAACACTGTGCCAAGCAGAGTTTGTTCCTTTCGGGGCGCACACACTCCAAGAATGGCAGAGAGAAATGACACACTAATCAGACACTGACAACAGTGTTGACTGCAGTCTATAATGGCACTGACACACACACGCACACACACACACACACACACACACTCATGCACATGCACATGCACACACACACACACAAGTGTGCGCACACACACAGCTGAATGCCAATTTGGGACCTGGCATGCAAATTGAAGATGCATTGAAATGCCAGTGATTGCTTTTTTCATCTAGCCATCTCCATCTCAATGGTGGAAGTAATTTATTTTTTGCACAAATAAATTAATTCACTGAAGGCCTAATTAAGCAGTGATTCATAGTTTGGGTCAAGCCCAACTCTCACAAGCTTGCAGAAGAACCACATTTCTGGGACATTCATCTCTTTTTTTTTTGCTACCCCACTGCAAATATTCCTCAGTTTTTTCTCAACTAATATTTGACTCGTAACTTTTCTCCTTCAAATTTTAATTAATATCCCCCAACATGACATGATAATACTGTTCATCAGAAACAGCTCCATTAGCAGCTTTTGTTGCCATACACTCGGTTGAAACTCAACCCCCCCAGAAAATACAAAAATATGATTCTGATGGTGTGAGCTGATGCGCAACAGTAATTTTTAGAACTTTTTTGCATCTGGTGGAAAACACAGGTCAAGACACACATTGATTATGATGATTATGAAGATGACAAAACCTTTCTGCCAAAATGGCTAACATGAAAATAACCATTTTTGATGTTTGCTAAACAGGACCTTTGTCATCTGTAATCTTCATTCCCCTTTGCGCTCTCGATCTGCTGACGATGCCACACAGATCCATTTCATTCAGATATGCATTCCGCATGTATTTGGGTTGTTTTGTTTTCATTTTTCTCGTGAGGGAGACAGATGACAGCTTTGGGTGTTTTGTGGGACAGGATCGCAGGGAGCTGACTTGCAGAGAGCAGGTGGCCTATTGACAGACTGGCAGTGAGCTGTACAGTCGGCCTACTGTAAATCAGATGAGCAATGCAGATGAACTGCCATGACATTTGCCTCCAGCGAGCTGACAAGTCTGCACTCGGTTGGCTCATGCTGGCTTATTGTCTCTTGTTATTGGGGGCATATTTCACGAGTCACATTCTGAACTTCATAAAAAGAACCATCATATGTCTGAGGGTATCGGATGGAGTAATTGAACAGTTTTTATTGTCTCATTTATATGTATGTTTTCACGAGAATTGAATAGTAGCAGATATGTGCCCCAGGTTCTTGGGTCTAATGACATGAGATAGAAGCTGTGTGGAGCAAAAATGACAGAGTACCTGCTTTTTATGAATTGTTTCTAAATCGGGCTCTCTTATCTGGGTTTCATTTGTCCCATCATGGTGAGGGGGCCTTTTGAGTGTTTGGAGTTTTGATGTCATGGTGTCCGCAGGTCACCAAGGGCGACTTCAGGCAGGTGGCTTGTACCTCTAAGAATTTAGAGCGAACTGCCTGAAATGCTGTTCATATGTTCATGGAAAACCTTTACTATCAAGACAGAGCCACCATCAACCCCCACCGCCGCCATTTTTGCTTTTAGATTAAGAATGTTTGTGTCAAAGTTGTACCCAAATGAATATTATGTGTTGACAACTGCGTTTTTGTACGGATTGATGGCCACATTTGGCAAAGGTAGGTCAGAGTAATAATCATGATGACTTCTTCTCTTCACCACTATCTCTCTGGTCAGATGCTGTGAGTGTGTGGCATCATATCACTGATTTTGTATTGTGCTTGGATTTCACATTTTGGTATAAGAAAGTTCACAGAATCAACTGGCTGATTGTAATTACTCATCCCAATATAAACATCCATCTGCGTGTTTCCTGCAAAACCTTCTTAAATACTTCAACCGATCAATTCAATATCAAGCCTCAGTTTAGAACCTCATAACATAATCTGGGGAATTGGTGACAACAAAACAATTCAGACAGACTGGAATGTACCAAATGTATTAGTGTGGAAATGGTTTTGTGGATCTCTGCAATCATTCCTGCTGAGTGTCCGTCTATTCCTCTATCTGCAATAAGCGTTACGTCATCACAGGTCAAGCCGCCATTGGGCAGAGCCGCCCTGGCGATTTATGTGTGGACATGCTTCACGTGACTGAAACCACTTGATCCTGTCAACAGCTCGAAGAGGAGATTCATCGCTGCTGACAGTTATGGCGCACTAACCACCTTGTACCGGAGCTCAGGCTGGCGGGCTATTTTTAGCTGACACGTCACAGCCGTCAATATCTCTTCTCCACTGGTCCTCCACTACGGTTCGCTCCATAGGAATACTGATGATGTTTTGTATTGTGCCCATCTGACACTCACATAAGGGCACAGGTCCATATATACATTTGATTTTGACCACTGTAGAGGAACAACAACAGAAATATTTCAAAGTTCCATTACATTAGTAAGTTCCGCTGACCTATGGATGATTACTTCCTCTAAAGATCTCAGATAAAGTGCAGTATCCAAGCTCGGCATGTGGCGGACAGCGCAATGCGCAGTGGAACGGAGGCTGTGATGGTAGTATAGAGTCTCTAAAGTTAAACACACACACACTCACACACACACTCGAGGGAGGAGAGGGGAAATGACTTGTAGCTCGTGGTGTGGCGGAGCCCGGTTACAGACAGCGGGAGAGCTGGAACAGGCGCTGCTGAGAGGAGTGTTGTGGCATGATCGAAACACTTCACCACCTGAGGGCCGCGGGCAGGAGACGACATGTGACTGCAAGTGAGAAAGGCGCCTTTCTTTCCCAAAAAGTCTACCTCAAATTACCTCTGTTCCTTTGTCCCATTTGTGGTCATTTCTGAGCAATCTTTAATCTCCAAGTTTGATCTTCAGTTATTATGGGGAGCTGTGATCCATGAAAGACTCCCTTAGTTGGGTAAAGACAGAGAAAGATGTGCAGTTTTGTTGCATTCATTACAGGCTCTTGGGTGCTGCATTCACTGTAAATCCATATTATCAATTCATTTTCAGGAGACATCAGACTTGACCCTGAGGCGAAAAACTTCAACTGCTTCAACTGCGGTAAAAGTTGCCACAAGACACGTCAGCACACGTGTCATCCCAAATTGACATCGGTTCGACTTGAAAGACGTCATCGACGACAAAATGTGACCTGTCCGTTCAGCTTTATAGAACATTGAATATGAATCAATTTCCAAACGGATATTAAATTAGACTGCAGCCCGATTGGCCCTAATAAAAAAGGGGGGGGGGGAACTTGCGCTATTCAGTATTTTTCAGAAAAATATGACGTGGGTTGTATTTGGGCAATAAATCAGACTTGAGGACTGATATTCTGTGATTTGATCCTGAGCAAAATGAATACACATTTACATCTCCCCACTTAGCAGATGCTTGTATCCAAAGCATCCACTAATCACAAATCCTGAGCAAACTGTCAGATGCATAAGATGCAATAAACTAAACTAAACAAACAAAAACGTTGCAGAAAAAGATTGAGTTAGGGGAAAACAGCAACTACTGTATAAGAGGTTTGTCTTTAAGTGCTTTTTGCTTAGCCCTGTTTTTGTTTTTCAAAGACAGAAAGCAACTACAGATAGAATTGACTTTGGCAGCGCCCTCCAACACCTTAGAACTACAGATGAGGAGCACCGCGCAAGGGACTAGAGACGGTGTTTGTTGCTGTTTAAACTGAAAAGTTTGTTCAGATATTTGGCTACAATGTCAGGGAAGATGGTTCCAAGAAAGATATTGATAAAAGTTCCCGAAATGTTGCTTATTTCCTAGAGGCAGCATCGAACTGCCTCCCCAGCTGCTTTCTGGAGTAGCATGCCGCTCCTTACAAGATGGTGGTGGGTGAAAGAGCAGCCATTTCCTCCGAGATTAACGGCGCGAATCATTTTTTAAAACTAATATGTTAATAATTAAATCTCATTACACTATTTGCCCTGCAAATGGATTATTCAATTAAGAAAGTGATGGATATCATACTTACTCGCGTCCTTTGTGTGCGGCATCGATGTTCCTTGCATGAATGAATGAGCAAGACTGAAAGTAAATTGTCCATAGGTAAAGCGCGGACGTTTGACAAACTAATGAGATTGTGAGAAAACACAGTCGGCAACGACTACAACAGCTGCGTTGATTGTGGGCTAGTAGATTAATTGAGTCCCTGGCGTAATTACTCAGACAGGACAGTGCACAGACGCAGATCCTCAGCAGCTCTGATTAGGTGGTGTTTGTGCTCTAAAAGGGTCATTAGTCACTCTCACCGCCACAACTGGACATCTTGCCAAGTGCTTTGTGTGTGCGCGTATGTGTGTGTGTGTGTGTGTGTGCGTGTGCGAACATGTGTGTTAGCTGGTCAAAACACGATGACATAGGGGGCGGATGGAAACAGACACGTGGAAATGACCAATAAAACTCAAATGTACAGTAACGTTGAAAACAAACTGGGGCTGCAGAAATGATTCATTTTTCAATTGACATTAAATATCCCCACGACTGTTAATGACTTCAGTTAGTTGTATTTTTAGTCATCTACCATCAAATTGTCTGGCGTTTCCAGGCTTTTCAAAGTCCATAGAAAAAAGAAATTCTTACTGTAAATATACAAATTCGTAATCAAATAACCACAAAACAGAAAATCCCTTCATGATCTTTTGATATTGATTCTTCTGAAGCAGATGCAATGTAGATGTTTACATCAAAAACAGTTTTCAATGCAATGCAGGCGGTTTGAGGAGCAAACTGAGGGTCTGCAGTGGAGACAAATTTAAGGACTGAATAAAGTGTACACACTGAGAGACCAATGCCTTAAGACAAGACCTTTGGAACCTATAATCAAACAAGCCTCCTTATGGTCTCCAGGCTACTTCACGTAGCTTGCGGGCCGCGCGACGCATACATATGCACATTATGGATGCATTACGTGTTTGTAATCGCCCATTCTATTGTTCAATCATATTTTCAACTGCTGCCGTCTTTTATGTTTCTCACAGTTGCCCGCAGCTCCTCGCTGCCCTGGCAACGTCTCGTCCAATTGGATGCGTCGCTGAGATAAATGTGCCTGCTATACTGGCTGGTGACAACCTCCCCAACTGACTTCAACTGCTCAAATAGATAATAATACATAATGCAGCTCAGCTTTCTTTTGTTCAGTTAGTCATGTCACGATGGAGGAAGTAGGCCCAGGAAGGCCACCTCCACCCAGCGCCGAGCCCCGCAGGAGTCCAGATGGTGTTATCTCTGATGTGCCACGCACAATAACTGCGGTGGTGAAGTTGCTATCATGCACATCACTGTTGCAACTGTCAGGCCCTCGGCGGTTGTGTAAACTTTCACCTTTGCAGTGATGTCGAAAACGGCCCACGGGCTCCCAGCAAATGCAGCTTCCAGAGTGTATTCAGAGTAACGGTAAAGTGGTCCTTCAGAGAAAAACTTGCATGAGAGCTCTCAGCAATTACGAGGAGTTGGCTATGTGTTGTGCTGCCTCAGACTTTGGAAAAAATGATTTTCTGAAAGGCTTGTGAGACGTTGCTGAGCTCCATGGTCACGACAGCACAATCCATTCAACAGCTGTTCCTAATAAAATGATCAACATGACTGCCAGATCAGAGGGAACAAGAGAAGTGAGATCGTGTGAGGTCAGTGATCATCCAAAGGTTAAGCAGGGACAATCTCAGAGCTCTGTGGAAAACAAGGCGAACGACGAGGATGAAGAGTGCTCGCCTTCAATATAAGTCTCTTTGCTGTCTAACTATTATTCCGGGGCAAATCAAATTTGGGCGAATAATATATTCTAACTGAATGTAAGCTATTGTGTTTGATCTGTATATGAACCCTGCGCATCCAGTCATCGTATCAATTAATAACTGGTCATAAACAAACACAATTAGACCAAAATAATCAAAACTACCAATCACAGCTATTCTACCCTTATGCCAGTACCTATTTACACCACTACATCAGTGACTAACGAGACACACAAAACTTTATACCAACCTTTGCCTACCTGCGCCTGCCTTTGCATAAAACAATGATTTTACAAGACCTTGTTCACACATTTAGCAATAATCGTTCCCCATCGCCAACCCAGTGAATGAAATCAATAGGTGTGTAATCTAACAGCGGCAAGTGCAAAGACAAAATAAGCAATTACTTTTTTCCATTGGGAGTACAGTAAATCACCGAATTTAATGAGGAGGGCACGGGTGGATAAGTACTCAGCAGAGAGGAGGCTGAAACAGACGTCAGGATGACCTAAAAAGGTGTGATGCATGGCCAGACACAGGGAGAGTGTCACTTAGAATGACTGAGGCTTATGGTTTTTATGTAAACATGTTTCTACGTTGGTCCCATGCAAAAAAAAACCAATAACTTGATAGTAACTAGATGAATTCAAATCTCTGACATCCATTATTCATGTATAGATGAGAAGAAGTCCTTCCGTTTGTTGTTTTTCTCCCCCATTTGTTTAGTTCTGCCTTGATGAGAAATATCTTGGGCACTGTGTTGCGTGTTCCTTGGTGACCCAGGTAGGCAGCTGCCTGTGGAGAGGGAATGAGGTTTCTTGTATGTAAATATTTCATGGACCAAATTGGATGGAAAATGTAAACATATTCTCCCCGGTGTGGCGGGCGATTTTGTCTCATCAGGATTTGTATTTTGCGTGGTAGCAAACATGTTGCAGTCACAATGGAACGGGAGGTGGAGAATAGTAAGTACAGAACACCACATGCAACTCAAAAGAGGCAAAAAAAAATGAAAGGAAGAGGGATAAATTATCGTTTCCTGCTGGGCATAAGTGCCTTTTTACTATTTGACAGGTAGGCCAGATATAGGGCAGTAATGGCGGATAATAAACATTCACACAATGTTACTTCCTCAACCATGATGAATAATTTGGTTAGTGCTGCTTTTCACCTCTGACTCGGGTTCAAATACATGATGTCATTTCCACCATGACCCACTATCAGGCTTGTTTATCGTTAATAGCCAGTGATGTATTTTGTGCCAATTCCAACATATATGGAGAAGCAAGTGTGTACAGGTCCATCCTTGTGTGTGGTGCTTGGACCTCCTTCTCAAACATCAATGGAACAGCCTTACTTTCCATATTTTCCTATGCAAGAGAGATGCAGCATCGTGGATGCAGCTGCGCCCTGGACGTCTGCATTTGTTTTGATCCAAGAGATTTTGTGGTAATAATACCTTTGTGTTGGCCCACAATTTTTTTGTGGACACGTGAGAAACACATGTTGAGGAATGCCTGGATGAGGAGCTCTTTAGAAATCTGAGGATTCCCTTCCTGTCCTCTCCTCCAGCTATTGGGACAGTGTCTTCTAGGAAGGCATGGAGGCCAAAACAGTATCCCTAGGCAACCATTGGAAATGCAATGACAGTCAGAGGAATCTGCGGAAAGGAATTTACGTTGCAAAATTAAGCAGCGGTGACACTCGGCTCCATGAGCTGACTCCTGTGAAGACGGAGGCTGAACCTTCGACAGGTAGCGGCAAAATCCTGTTGGAGCAGAAATCACAGAAACCATGTGAAAACATGATAATACAATAACAACATTTGTTAGCATTCCCCGCTATATGGACCGATTCTTGAAAAAAACAGACGCTACCCTGTGGTGACCATTACCGCTGCAGGCCTCTTAGCAGGCATTTCAAGTTAACAATCAGCTAAAATAAATTAATATAAATGAAATGACCAACAGCATAGTTGTAAAACCACATGAACGCGTTGCTGAAGTGGTCTTGGATGGAAATTGTGGGAACAAGCAACTTCCAGCCAGGTCACATCCAGGCAGTCAGTCATTGGCCTTGATGAATTTTGTTAGCAACTCAACATATCTAAGACATCTACAATAAGTCAGAGCCATTTCCTTGAATTTATTCTAATGCACATTGATGACTGTAATGAGCTTTCATTTTTACGCATAAGTTACATTCGGTTTTGAATTACGGGAGCTTATCATTGCTTTGAGCTTGTTTTTGTTTGTTCATCAGAGGACAGGGCAGCTTCAGGCAGCTGGTGGACGATGAATCATCATCTCTGTCCATTAGCCGTCAGGTGCCACGGCACGCTCACTACCTCCCCGTTTCTATGAAACCACAACCCCACCCCCGCTCTCTGAAAGCCATGTCCTCAGCTCACATCAACAGATTTCCTTTTTTTCAGTCCTTCATTTATCCTGCTTCAGCATGAGAGACACAACTGTGTTGCCAATGATAAGCCTAGTGTTGTTTTATAGTGAATTTTATTCATATGTTCATATGTATATGTTTAGTAACATTGATGGCCACAATACGAGGCGAGAATTGTGAGAAAAGAGGGGAAAAAAACACAACCTAACTGTTCACGTTATGGGCTTTGGTTGGGTTTGTTTGCAATAATCGCTACTTTTCACACCAATGTGAAAATGAAATCCCTCCACACAATGGATCACCTCCCACTGCAGGCCAACAGCACCTACATGTGAAGCTTTGTTGGTGGTGAGGTACTGTAACAGTGACAAACAAAACATGGATCCCAAAGCCAAAACAAAATGAGAGCTGCACAAACCGATACTGGGAGCAGGCAGAAAAGAGATGGGTCATTTACAGATATCTATTTCTTAAAAACAACATTTGGAACAAAGAGACCACACTACAAGGTACGGGAGGCAAAGAGGAACATAACAGCTCTCGTGTCAAACCTGCATGTGTCTTCTTAACCAGGCAGCACACTGACAATACTGTGCAACAACCATATCACCACGAGCTACACCATGTGGAAAAGGCCAAGGACAGACATCCCACCAGACAAGGCACAGCTTGTATTCAGATCCATCGTCACCAACAAAGGTCATATGGACCCTTCTGAGGTCTTCAAAGGACCAGCATCCTCTTGGAGGTGACCTTTATAGGTAAACATCACATCTAGGCTTTCCTGAGCGTTCCACTGCTCTTCAAAAAAAAAAAAAAGTGTGTGCAAAAACTTTTTACCACTGAGTATGTACTTAGCATGGACTTAGTTCTTGCAGTAAGTGCGCAAAAGTTTAAAAGCTATTACATGAAGGCATTTGGTGATGAAACTGTCATTTTTGAATTGCATCCATAAAAGGAGCAGCATGCGAAGGCCACAGACATCCCTGCTCAAGTAACAGGAATGAATTTGTGCAGTTACTGTGTGTTAAGAATGGCACTCAAAAAGCACAATCTTCATTTCCTTTGGCCAAGTGTGCGCACGCAAATGTTTTTTGGGCCATTATTCTCTGGACGCTGTGCGCTATGATGGTAGATGATGTGTTAACTAGTTTGAACGCAATTCGAGTGGCCGCTCTCTCGCGAGTTATTTTTGTGACCACTAGCGCTTTTGATTTGTCTGTTTCTTGTGCAAAATAAGTCAGTGGGAAGAACAGCAGCGCTTCCTGGAACCATGGGCTCATCTCTCAACATCCCGGCAATAAGCAGCACCAGATAAGAGGAACCTATTCATGTCACACAGATGGATGACACCAGAACAACCATCTTTGATTTACTGAGCCCCAGCAGTGAGCAGCCAGCCACCAAATTTCACGGATTTACTGGTTATTGTGGCCGGTCCTCCCCACAGGGATGTGTAAACTCCATCTCACCATTTGCTTTTGTAACCTGGCAGCATAGACCACTTGGTGCCAACACTGAAACATTATGGAAATCACTATTTTGGGATTAAAACACTTGACTACAGGGCCATTATGAATCACTACAGAATAGGAATAAATATTGCTCACAGTCAGGAAATCACTGCCAGGACTCAAGGACGCAGTCAAAGAAGCTGTGCTGCATAATAATGTCAGAAGGACAAACCTAAAGTTGTTAAAACAAGAGAAGTTAATGCCCTAGTGGCCCACAGATGCAGACAAGCCAGTTCATAGTTAAGGCCACGATCATTTTGATAAATTTATGATTCTGCTACTGGCGTACGCGTGCACAGATGCTCAACTTCAATTGGACACAACAGTCCACTTCCTGTGATACTACATAAAATATTAAGTACACACGAGGACATTAAAAATGAAACAATGCTATCACCCCTCTTGTGACACCTTAGCATCTTCCTGGATGTTAGTTAACGTGTCTTTCAGTCAACAAACCGAGCAAACAGCCAGAGTCCTTCTCTGATCTCTCATCTGGTAATTCCATTCTGTTCACCTGGGAATGTGATCCAACATCCAAACACGCTATCAAAGAGCTCCCCTCGCTCAGAGTCCGACCAAATCTACACCTCGAACGGCTGGAAGGGGACGGCGCGGCGAAGAAACCCAGGTCATCTCACCGACAAGATGGCCAAGGCTTGGGCCCAGCAGTCACACAACGTCAACAGCGGGATGCATCTTCAAAGCAGAACAACACCCCGGTGTCCATCCGCAGCGGCCACAGCAGCAAATTCAATGGCTTCTCAGGTGAATGTAGAAAGAAAGATGCGGAGAGGCACAAAGAGGGAGATAATGCTACCGCGACGCCAACGTCCTCAGCTGACATTTCCCAGTAATCTCAGCAGTAAACCGACTCCCACCATCTGCCCGGACAATTTGCTCCCACACAACACAGTTACTTCTTCTGTGATACCAGCTGAATTATTGAGGCTGAATTTCATTTACATCTAACAAGGCAGTAAGTAACCAGCTTCGTGTGAGTGGGTGTGAATGTGCGAGAGGAGGAGAGTGCCTCTGCACTGTTTCGGACTTACTGCAGTAACAAAGGAGTTTTATTCCTACGTCACTACTACAACTATTGCATAAGATATTAACATAATTAGAGCTCTGCCATAATATCCATTTCACTTCATCTCGTAGGTAACAATCGTTGCAAGGCAATTCATTTCTTATAACAAAATGAAAGCGCCCCTCATCTGGAATTTTTCACTTCATTACCCACAATAATATCTGCTAAATATTTTCACAGTTCTACATTTGCTACTGGTGCGAATTTGGTAGAACAGCGTAAGTATTAACGATTGCATTATGGTATTAAAATAAATGTGGATTCAGAAGCTGTTCCTAATTTTAGTTGCATAATCCAAACACACAAACCCCCCTTTCATCCATACTTGGATTGTTGTGTTTTCTGTCTCCATCATCTACAGTAATTCCACTCTCAATCGCACATACAGTGTCTGACATGGTGAGAGCACAGCAACACGTGTTCAAAGTGGCGTTTAACATAATTGTCGGTGAATTAAATTGAACAAGAAAAAAATACGGCAGCTCACTTATCTCCCAACTGCACGTGTGCCTGAACTGCAGTACTTCTTTTAGATTTGCTAAAAAAAAAAGAAAAAAAAGCGTTTTTGACAAGGACAAACTACCATCTGTCAGTGACAGGCTAACACACACTTTATCATCCAGTTGCCTATAGGCACATTTCTACAGCTTTTGATTAGGAACCCCCATCGAGTTCCCCAGTCAGGCCACTAGGTTTCGTTTGGAGCCTATAATGGAAGACTACAAGGGAAAATTAAAATGGCAACAGGCCAGATTTAACGATAAAATACAAACATGTCAGGGAGCTGCATTAAACTGCTTCACAGGCCACATCTGGCCCACAGGCTGGTACTTCAGGTCCCTGCTCTAAATCAAAGATCCTAGCAAGGACGATTGTCAGAGACAGTGGTTAATCATACAGCTCGGTGAATATGTTCAGCGCTGCATGTTACAAACTCACAGCCATCATTCCAAGTGAGGGTTTTAGACATATGTAGCAAGTGTGGTGCAAACAGTGAGTTCTCTTCAAAAGGAGCAAATGGAATTGTAACACCAGAAACCAATCCAAGTACAAGAACAGCACGTACGCATAGAAATTACAGCATTGTAACAGAGCATGCAAAGGTAAATAAGAGAAAGGAAACAAAGAAAACACACACAATCAAAAAAGTCAAGTGTATGAGGAGAGAAACATTTACAGGACCTTACAGTAACATTACATCACAGCTACGTACATTCTGAGGGATGACAAACACGGTCCACACAAGCAGAAGTAGATCAGGTACTTCAACTCCTCAATTTCCTTGACAGGCGATGCACTACGCACACTATGTAACAAGATAGTCTTACAGAGCTTGTGGAAAAATAAAATGCATTAGAAAGAGTCACTATAGTGGTTTAAGAAGCAATCAACTGAAATTAAATATTGTGATGCCACCTAAATAAACCACAATTCCTGATCATTTGCCTTGTGGGTTGGTCTTACAACTGCCATTTTTAAATGGCTACTGTCAAAAGGTGAGAGACGGTTTGGTCACAAATGCATGACTTCTGGAGCCTTGAGCTTCAGGTATCGGCCGTGAAAATGAAACTTTTGTCAACAATCACTAAATTGCCGTAAGGTTGAAAGAAATTGAAGCCATAAATTCACAAAACTTGGCAGCAGCTCCCCATCTTGCCACACAGTCCAGGAGCATTAAAGGCATTTAGATTATTAATCTACTGGTGTTTATCACAGGGCCAGTTAGTAGCAAAGGAACTGAAATTATTGAGGATGGATGAATTGGGATTTTTTGTTCAACATTTTCATTGTTCCAACCTCCTCATTAAACGCGTAAATACGCACAGAAATAGATACAAACATACCGTAATTGTAAAGACGTAGTCGGGGAGGGCCCGTGATGTCTGAGCACTGTTTTTTTTTTCCAAAGTAACACCATCGCCATTTTGCTCTCCCTCTCTTCCTCTGAGCCACGGTGACCCATCCTTTTATTTTATCTCTTTGATTCAATTGTTTTGGTGGAGAGGGCCCCGGCACTTCTGTTCCCTTAGTTTCATTTCCGTTATGTCCGCTTCCATTTGAGTTGTGGTATAGTATGGGGGATACCAAGGTGTCATAGCTCCTTCAGGGGGATGATAAGGTCCCACTTCCTCTCTGTAGAACTTCTCTATCACATGGTTTCTTTTTCTTCTTCTTCTGTGTTTGTAGGGTCGTTTCAGCCATTCAAAAGGGAATTGAGGACCATGTGTACTATTTTTTGACAGAACTCAATAGTACTCTAAATCTACTCTTGAACAAGCCTTTTGGGAACTTTTTTCCAATGTACTTAATTGAATTTGCAGGGGGCATCACCTCTGTGCTCCCCTATTTTTGGAGAATAACAGCAATTATACAATTTTCAAAACTGTCCAAAGAGTAGTCGGTGGGAGTTCTGCGTCTCACTTAAGAACAATGGAATGTCCTGAAAGAGGCAAGAGTTGAATCAGCAACCTTCCAGACAGTTTCTTCTCCTACTTATTCAAACAACTGTATTGCTCTTTGTTGGATACTTCAAAGAACAAAGAAGACGAAAAATTATTTGGGACGAAAAAGGACATTTTCAATGTCTGTCTGACAACCCCTTCTTACAGTTACAGAATAGACCTTTATTGTCATTGTGAAGCACACAAAAAATATGGCACAACGACATTTTATCGTGATATTTGATATGTACTGAATATCTGGATGTAATGGCTGCACATAGTCTCCAGACAAACCTTGTTTGTACCTCTTTAGGGCAAATTTGCTGCTCTGTATGTGAGGAATGATTCACCTTAAACTCTGCTTTATATGTGAAAACTACCTTGCTCACCTATCGCTTACATTTGCGTTTTGATCGATGCTACACGTTAGCATGGGTGAGCTCCACGCACCAGTGTGGGGGTTGTAATTCAAAATGTAGCAACTACTCACAAGAATAGAGTGAAGCTGCTGTAAGATGTCAGTGCTTTAGATGCAGAGGTATTTCCTCTCTCTGTGCGCGCACACACACACACAGATCAGGGGATGTTTGTGATAGTCTTTTAATCTTTCACATAATCCTGGAAACAACACTTTCTTCACCATCTGTGGTCTTGCGTGCCCACTCCATTTTCTACATTACTTCACTCCATGAGATCTATTTTACAGGAGACGGGGTGAATTCATCCTTTCACGTCGATCTGACCCCTGCAACACAGGAGCCGCCACAGAAAAAGAAATAGATTTTTGCACTTTTAGGAGACATTTCCTCTCTTCTTGAGTTCTGGAGCTCATGTTTACTCTCTACACTGTTCATTCATAGCTGACAGCCGTTAAACACAGCATGGTCCTTTGTAGCCCATCTGCTCCTGGCTGCTGCAGACCATCTGCTTTGTCGTTTGGCTGATTTCTTTTGGAAATGTGTTTCATTACATTGTTTTGTGATGTCATCTTTCAAGCCCCGACTGTGAACAGCGTTTTTATGCATCGAACTGCCAGCAGACACTCCAGCACACCTCTCCGTCTGAAACTGTCGGGTCATTGTTTACTCAAAGTGAACTTCTCAACCGAGTGAATACGATTTTATTTCATTGTGCTGCAGTGAAAAGCTGCGCTTCTTAAAATATGTGCAAACAAAGATTAGCATTTTTGCGACGTTTTGAATGAGGTTTGTGTGCCGAGAGGAAGCCATTGAAGATGAAATCCTTGGCAAAAGGATTTAATGTTAAGTTTATCGGTGCCATGTACTGATTTGTTAACAAGCCTGAGACAAGGAGAGAGAGTGTGAGGGTATGATGCTCACGTCTGTTCAAATTGAGGTCACCTGGAAAAATATCAAATTCATACCTACTATAGGACCTTGTGGAAAAGTGGCTTGGATTAGATTTGACAAACACTGTGCTGTTTGAACTGTCATAAAGAAATCTGGATATGGGTCATTTATGGGCAAAAGGTCAGATTTGGGCCTGTTTGCCCTCAGCATGAACACAGCCAAAAACCATTTCATAACATCCATGATTCAGGTGCATATGTTTGTACTCTGTTTCCAATGTTTTAATCCCTCCTGGCCATCCTGCTGCTCTCGCTGTCTTCCCTCAGAGGACACGTAATTGTATTCTGGCAACAATGTCACTGCTGAGTTAAAACCGCTGTGCTGCTCCTGATGACAAATGCCAGGTTCTGTCTGGTGTAGACGGTCGGTACAGATTGTGAGGGCACTTCGTGAGAGTTCGCTGAGATTTTCAGCTCAGGGTATGAAAATAAAACATACCGAACAACATCAGGCTGTCTGCGGCTCCCTTCTCTCCTGTTTTAGGAAGTAATACCTGTCAAATTCACTATTCTTCCTATTGAATGAACATGTATTTGGCATCTTGTTCTTAGCTGTGAGTTGTTAAGCCCTGCAGGATGTTGCAGAGCTCCAGCCCTTCTGTTTCAGCGCTCCATAATGTGAGCTTAGTGTACTCCATCTATGAATAAATTACAGTAAGGGATTCACCCACCTGTTAAAACTCATCCGAAGCAGATTTCCTCATCAGGCTCATTTTGGACACAGTGATGCTGAACCTGATTTATCACTACCAAACTGTGCACGTGAGCAAACTTTGCTTCCCACCTGCTCTCATCTCCATTTACGCCAGACGAAGGTTTTCACCCTGAGAGTACAATTTTGTGTAAAAAAGAAAAAAAAGACGTAACATAATGCATAGCTACAGAAATTGAGTCAAAGGGTCATGGCCAGAGTGTTTCATTTTATTCAAACACCAAACTCACAGCATACTTTAAAAGGATATTGCATAAGCTACAGTATGTCAATCTTGGTACTGCCATGTTGAATATAATCAATATTCTGAGGACATTTTATTAGCTGCTCCCTCACAGGATGTGCTTTGCCTTTCACATAAATCATTCATCTTCTACTGAATGCTAAATGAATGTCAATAATCCGCATACAAGCAGCATGGTGAAATTCTTCACCTCGATTCGATTTTTTGGGTTTCCAAAAGTTTTCAAGGTCACCAAAGCATATTGCAGAACTAATTTGCAAATCCTGAAAGAATGACTTCCTTGATAGACATTTAAAGCACATTTGTGCTTGAGCATGCTGAGAGTATGCACTTGGTAAAGTTGGACCACGTTTGATTTTCTTCTCCTCCTCCCACTATAACCTTCATAAGGAGTCCCAGCGTGTTTGCAAGTGGTTGTCGGACTCTAAAGTCGACAGGTGACTAAAGGTATGATTTATCCAATGTTAATATCAAGGAGGAAAAATTAAACATCTTCATCACAAGGCGCTGTAAATCCAACACAAAGCACTTGGCGTCAAAACGTGATCATTAGAAGTTACGGCATATGGCGGCGCTTTGTGTAATAACAGGGATTTAAGGGGATAATTCAAACCTTGAGCACGTGGGCATGGATATGAGTGGCACTTACCGCGGGTTCATCAGCTTTCCAGACAGAATAAATTACGAGGCCTCGCTGACAAGATGGCAGAAACGTGATTTAGAGACTTTGAGAGGAACAAACACCAGCTCGACTTCGTCATCACCCAGGGCGATGGCGAGCGGAGAGTCTCCCCGAGATTGATTTCATCAGAGGGGCAAGGGCACCACGTCAGCTTTTCATGGCGCGGTGAGCAAAACTCCACCACCCCACCCCACCCCTCTGCGTACATTCTTAATGGACCCTGACACTTGGTGTGATTAAACACAAGACCTTCAAGTCATGATCTTGTTTAACAATCAAACTGCTTCGCATTGTTATCAGCCAGGCTTGAAATGTGACTGTCAATCGTTGCATCCAACTACGGGAAACTTGCCACTATGGCGTATGGAAATATACGGCCTACATTTCCTAGCAACAAGCAGCATAGTGTAATTCCATTATGAAACTTGAGTCACGGCCCAAGACAGGGAGGAGGGGAGCCGGGGGACGCACTGTGAAGACGGGTGGCACAGTGTGTGGCGTGGGTGGACAAAGTTAGCAGGTGTTTCACAGACAATATTAGCCACAGGCTAACAGGAGCAGTAAGAGGGATGAAGCACCCCAGGTTCTCTGATTAAGTGATTTAGCGAGGTCACAGCGAGTCACCTTTTTACATGCAAAACCATTCAGACTCCTGATGAAATTCTGAGAAATATTAAGCATAATCACCCACCCATGCAGAAGTGAGGAGCTGCGACATAAAAGCGAATTCATTTTGTACATTAGGCTCCCACATCCGTTAGCGTGAGTGAGGTACACACAAAAAAGCACCGACATGTAAGTAGTCTCAAGGATTCTTAACAGCCTGTTCGCCCTTGTTGGCGAGAAAAACATCAGGGGCCTTGTCATGGAAGAAACTAGCGTTCATTGACCTCACAGCCAGCTTGACGTCGACATCACTTTCCTCAAAATATAGAAAGAAAGTCTACAAATGCCAGTTACATATTGATTTTGTAATGCTCGGCGCTAGTGGAGAGTGCACCTGTGTATATATTTTGAAGCTGTGGTTTGTTTACTCGTCCCATCACCAGCACTTCTGTTCCAGCGTTTGTACCCAACACAACCTGGCGTGGAGCACACACCAGGCATGCATTATCCCACCTCACACTGAACTCTGTTTTGCACAATCAATGCTGCATTCGTGTTTTCGAGGACGACACCAAGGCCCTAAACCATTACGAGAACGACTGCACTAAAGCGGAGTTGATTTTCGACCTTCGCTTTGCACATCTCGATGTGTGTCTTCGCGCGTGCATATGGGAGCGTGTTTACCGCTTTTCTGCACCCTCTGCCGTGTGCCCGAATGCAGCACACAGCGGCTGTCACCACTTCCCCTCACCGTTATCACCAGTCTCACTTTTTCGCCGTCATCAAAAATGGAGCGAGCTGACAGCACTGAGTCAGCCAACTGCCGCCACACAGCTCTGTTTGTAAACAGGGCAGACTGGGATCTGTCGCGTGGAACTTTGGCCTCTCCGCAAAGCAGATTTTCTAGACAAGCTGGTGCTCGCGCACAGCTTTCGTTTACGTTTCCTGGCACTCATTTCAAACAAATTGGACTAACCTGATTAATATTATTTCTATACTTTTGTTCTTTTTTCCCCCCCACATAAGAAAGTCGGACTCAATAATTATTCACAGAACATATTTGACATGGCACAAACTTGTGTGGAGAACACTTTCAAAACCAAATTTTCCCATACTGACATATAATTGCTGATTGTATAATGGTGTTCACTGACTGAGAAATCTAGATATTGGTTTAATTTCTGACATAGTGACATTTGCAGGCATAATAATACACTAATACAGAAAAAGGCTTTTGTTCATTTCACTCACTCATTACTGTGAACTTGTGATTCAAAGTGATTAACCAAAATTATTTCTCAATCAAATGCATCTTCTAGGGCTTAATATGCATCCATTAATGCAAATATGCAAAGGCAATCTGGATGAGGGTGAGCGTCTCAGTTATTAATATGAAGATGCAAGTTTAACTGGACAGTCACACCGGCTGCGTAAACATCCACGTATATCACAGACTGCAGCAACACGACTGGGAAAAAGAATGCTGGCATGGTGAGGTCATTCATCACCTTTCTCACCACTTTCCGTGGCGCCATGAGCGGCTCGATGCCTCCTCCACTCATTGCGATGCACGTCCGACCAGCCCTTTGCAATACGGCCCGTCTGGTTCTGCTCCTGCACCACATCCATAACAGGAACGTGCCATACAAATCATTTTCCTCGCCCGTATAGGTGCGCTGGGAGTGACAAGGTCAGAGCCCACGAGCTGAATTTCAACACGGCCCCCTTGAAATTCTTGATATATGCCGCATTCCTGGAATTGAATATTTATTCAGTGTGGGCCAGGTGACTGTGACGGCATCTGTAATGAAGGAAATGCAAAATGTCCACGTCACGTGCACATCTGACGATTTAAGGGTTTGATTTTAGCTGCGTGGATATTTATTCTGATCACTGTTTGTTTGTTGTTCACCTCCTCCCCTTGCCCCTCTCTCTCCATCGCCGACTGGCTGCAGCTTTCCCGATCTGTTTGATTTTGACCAACGATGATTCAGTGGAAGAGGAAGAAGGGAGAGAGAAAAAAGCTTTGAAGCGGTATCTCGATATCCGATAGCAAGGAGAATAATTACCACGAATGAAGCGGAGGTTTAATCGGTTTTCTTTGTTCACCACCGACTCATCACTTCTGTTACTAACTGCTAATGAGATGCAAGTCAAGAAGATGACTGGGAATTGGTAATTGATCTCGGTCTGCCTTCCTTCCTTCCTTCCTCCCTTTGTGAGCTGTTTACGCCAATACATTATCCTCCAAACACAATCGCACAGCTCTGCTCAAATTCTGCTTTCCACAATAGATTTATTCCTTCTACAGCGAAACCTTTGCTCCTAAATTCTGTTTCCGTCAGACGGCAGCCGTCTGAAAATATATGTGTACATTCTATCATGTCCTTTTTTTATCTTTTAACAACAAATCAGGCCGCCGCAAGATTGTTGCTTTATACTGCATGTGCGCTGTGTGGAGATTTCTTAGAAGCTGGAAAATCAATTTGATTTAAATGCTTCTTTGCTTTGATGTGATTTTGATGATATTTATGGGAGAATGATGGGCTTTACCGCGGGCCAGTGTTTGAGGAGGGAGGCGTGACCGTGAGACTGAGATCTGATTATATTTGATGCATTAGCAATGAAACAGCTACTTGGGAATGTTGTTGATCGCTACCAATTGCAGGGAAAAGTAAAAATTGCAATTATGTGACAAAATTAAGATGAAAAAAATACCTCTAACTCGACATAATGACACAGTGATGTGAAAAGATGATCCTTTAGTTTTGAGATAAGCGCAAAGTGATGGATGGTCGCCATTTGAGATGATGGGATACTGACTGATTCAAAGATCTTCCTTAGGCCGGCCGTAGCTTTGGGCGATGCAGACTGCTGACTAATTCAAATGAAATCATCTGTGCAAAATAGAATTGTAGTATTAGATTGTAGAATTGTCACTGCGACCTCTCCGTTTATCCGAGAGATTCCGACCCTGTGGCTGCAATATGTTTTTTTTGCCAGGTTGAGGGGAACACTGTGTCCCCTAGAGCCGCCTAAAGGCCAATTATGCAATCAAAGTCCATCATTTTTCATCCATTTAACACAAAAACATATTGACAAGCAGGTAAAAAGAATCAGTGTTCTCTTCGGGATTAATCAATAGGATTAAACCCGACTGAGATGGTGTTATTAGATTGTGAAGAGTTATCAAGGTCGGGGAACAGGCTGAGTCGTGCTGCAGACACAAGCAAATGTTAATTTGCATCATTACCGAATAAAAAAGTGACTCATTAGTGGCCAAATAATGCGTTTTGCATTAGTTTGTATTGGTCTGACCTTTTATGAATATACTAATGAGCCCCAAAGACCTCCTCTCCAGCTCTAAGCAGCAGCAATCATGGAGACACTGGTTTGTGTGATATTCACAAGTAAGCTGAAAAAAACATTATTTTTCACCTTTGCCTTTAATTAATCCTATTCCCATTCCCACGGCACACTTGCTGTAAAGACTGTATCCTTTCTCTACTACACAGCTATTTTTATTCCAGTGTAAATGTCTCTTTTTGCACATTTCATCATTTGTCCACATCAGTTTTCAGGAAATTATGAAAACTTAAGAATATCTTAAGATGTGTAACAATGACAATAACAGTAAGAAATACTACTGGATCAACTTGCCAGATTCGCCACCACTCCTCCTACTACTGAATCCAGTTTTATTCTAATGATTAAACGAAAAAAGCATCAAGAACATATCGGCTCCACATATCGGCTCCTCTAGCAAATATAAAATAACCTCGTCGACGTTCCTCTCACGTTGACGTCCGCGTACTCTCTGTGTCCATATGTTCCCTGGTGCTGTCAGATTAGCGAGGATGTAACAGGTTGGTCAACTTGGTTCATCCTAATAGAACCGATAACGTGATCGTCGGCTGGCGCTTCAGTTATGTATGAGGCGCGGACGGAGAAGTGCTCATGTTTTTTAACGCCGTTTCAATCGACTGAAATTACATACCCTTCACTCATACTGCTGCCCGCCACCAGAATTCTGAAACCATTTGATCTTGTGCATGACAGAACGATTGTTTTCTAACTATATGGTGTCTCAGCATCCACGGAGGTTGTCAAAGCCTTGGACAGGAGGGCTGCAAAGACAAAGCTGGAGAGCATTGGTGTGCCTCATTAACCCTTGTCAGTGTCAGCTCACCCCAAATATGCAGAAATACTCACTGGGGGCAAAAATCCCGTGTATACCTTTGGACAGAAAACTTCCTTGGTCCCATCTTGTGATGTTTCTGTCCCAGCGGGGTTCACTCCTGCTAATTCCCCCATCTGTGAGCCGAGAATGAACTTGTCAATCTGATCGTGGGAGGTGAGAGGCCCAGACGACAACATCTCTGTGGGTGACATCGGTGGGAGAAAAAAAAAGTGGTCGAGTAGACGATGGCTTCTGGCTTCTGACTGCTCGACTGCGAAAACCTCACTGCAGTTAGTTGGGCAAAATAATGAGCGCACCCATTTCACTTTGTGGAAACAATTTCAGCAGGCATAGGCCAGAAAAGGTCAGTCAGATGGGAAGACCCATTCACTGTGCAGACAACAAAATGGCAGGCCTTGTTCTTTGGCTTATTGGAGCTGAAAAGTCTTCATTTATTATTAGTTTGATAGTTAGCTGGTCAATAATTAAGTTGGTAAGTTTGTGAATAGTTGTACAATACTAACTGGGGACAGTGGAAACACAATGCTGGTATATTCTGCGCATGGGCGGCCATCTTAAGCCGTGTCATTTCTCTGTCCCAGTCAATTTCTCTTTGTGTTCTTTTTCTATACTTGCACAGTCCCGACAGGGTCAGCAGGTTGCCAGAAGAAGAAGAGGAGCTGCAGATGTGCCCAGAGCGAACAACATTTGTCCAAACCCCTGGGATACCCTGGATTTCTGATCAAGGCCAAACCGGAGCCAGGAGCTGAAGCTTTATCAGCTGCAAAATGCAAAAGCCATCAGGAGAGAACGCGATGGCCGTGCCTGCCCAAGGCCACTCTCGCACGAAGGCCGAGCATTTTTCTGAGTATCCTCACATCGACTGCCACTGCTGCCATCTCTGGGAGAGACGAGCGCGATGAATGCACCGCTGGCTGCAGCCATTTTCCCACCTCTTAGGACAAAGCTCAGCAGGACGTGTGCACACCGGAGAAAAAGGATTTGGTGTTGATGACATCCAGACAGTCGAACAGAAGAAGCTCCATCCTCGCTGTGCTGAGATGTGTAAACACCGGGACGACGGCTCCAAACCACCAGGACAGTCACCGGACTTCATGTCCTTTTGGTACTGGGTGGCAGAGAGGGCTTTCTTATTTATGTTATTTCCATCATTTGTGTTGATCACAGTAGTTATTATTTAATCCACAGAGCAAAACAGCGAAAAACAAGAGTGCACCTCAGCACAGTCTCAACATAGAAGGTTATGATGCTTTTAGCAGCACACAGCCTTAAAACATCCATTTCACCCTCAGCTGGCATGTTTACTACAGGTATCAGGGGCAGCGGCTGACACAGCAGACCGCGTGTGAGGTGAATCAGAGTTCGACCTGGCCCGTTTTCAAATTCAACAACAATTAAGAGAGCTGCATGGAGAAGCTTACCCGAGCGATGAAGTGAAAAGACTCCCTCTAACTGGCCAACATATCTTTTTATGAGTGAGCTGCGAGTCTTCTCATGACCGGTGAGAATACTCGCATCGCCGTGCTTTTTGCAGAAGTGAAGGGAGCAAAAATGTGTGTTCTGTTTGTTGCCCCGAGCAATACATGCTGAGTGTGTACTTGCTAACTAGTCCACCACGGATTATGTTGACTTAAGATGGAGAACTCCTTGGCAGAAGAAATCAACAAATGACGTAAGTACGACTTCAGACATGGGCAGATACTTGAGAGATATACATATATGTATATGTATGTATACTAGAGATGTCTGATGATATTGGCCCACCGATATTATCGGCCCGATATTAGCATAAAAATGTAATATCGGTATCGGATTTTTTTTGCTTTAAAACCAATAAATTAAAAACTGATAAAGATACAATAATGCTTGCGTTACACTGAAATAGTGCCTATGCGCTCCTGAAGCGTTTGGCGGCGCGCATATCTGTAACGACTGTTATCGGTATCGGTAAATTGAGAGTTGGACAATATCAGCATATCGGATATCGGCAAAAAAGCCAATATCGGACATCCCTAGGAGTTCTGTTAAGCACTGCGTTGTTCATTGTCTTACGCAACAGGTACCCTAATAGATGCTTGGAATCACACCGGCAGCCTTTTGATTTCCAGACAAGTGCTTGACCTCCTGTGTCCTTGTTGCCATGGTAGCACGCAAGCCCATGGGCAGGCCCCAGCTTTGGTGAATGGAGACCCACGGTGCACATGAAGCTGAAAATGTCATCTGTTGAGAAATATCGTAATTTGATTGCTGCAGTCTGCCCTCCCTGATTAAATGCAGAGGCTAAAGTGCAGACGAGGCGTTTCCATGTATTTTCACCATGGCAACATTAACACTTATTCATATTCACAAGAGCTGCTAGGATGACAACATCGCTAATTAAACGTAATGGCTGAGGGAGAGCGGAAAAGGTATTGGTTCGTGACTTCAATGCTGCAAAGACGCGCGGGCCGAGAGGAGAGGAAGAGCGGAGCGTCGTTGCTCCGTGCAGGATCTAACTGGAAGGAGGAGGAAAACAGAGGCGAGATGGTGTGAGAAAGTCATGTAGGTGTGGGGATGGGTGGAGGGGTTGTTCTGGGGAGGAACGGGTCCACCGCGACAGAGAGGAAAAGCATGAGGCCACACTAACAAAGGGGAGAGTGTTACAGCTCCACCTAGTGGCTAATTTATGTCTCTTTTTTTAGTTGGAAATGGCAAGTGTTGGAAAAATGGGAGAACTGATCTGTAAGTGTGCGGCAGGCCAGCGCAGTGTTGTCTGGGATGATGATGATTGGGGCGAAATCGTCCGCGTGTGGACGAGAACTGCACGTGTCGGCTCACTCACTCACCCACGTACAGTAACACGTTCACATAAATACGCAAAATAAATTCAGGGGTTGAGTACAGAGAGAGATATTTTGGAATGCTAACTGCATTTGCAGTGCTGCAGGCGTGATTCATTCTGGCAGAATCGGGAGGGGAGGGGGGGTTGAGGCACTTGCTTCTGTGCATAGCAAGTAGAGCTGTGCAACATGGCTTACAACTGTTATGCAGAGACCATAATCAAGCATATGGCCTTTGTTCGGAGAAGCAGAGAATTGATTTTAATTAAATGTAAGGACAAGTATGGAAACACACTGTGTCCTATATTACAGTTTTCAAGAGCTTTATAGAAAAACAAACAACCTTGCCTTCTCATGAAGAATAGCCACGTGACTCCTTTTCAGATGTTCCTTGATGGCATCTGCGCGGCGATAGAAGAAAAGCAAAAGTGTTCATATTTTGGAGCAAGTGTTTGCCGTCTTTTCTTCTTTGTGGACTTGGTGCCGTTCCAGTTTCCCGCCTCCAAGGTCTACTTTTCTGTGAATTGATAATCAAGGATTTGCTCAACAAATTGCCTGAAAATGAGGGACCTCGCCTTGAAAATGAAAATGCAAATCAAGCAATTGGAATTTGAGTCAAGTGTTTGAATTTCAATGGTGCAATTATTAATGTTGCTTGGATCACATGAAAATCATGTGGAAATACCACTCAACTTTTCAGTATCTGCAGGATTTCACAGGGCTTGTTTACTGAAACCTATTGGAGTTACACTTCCAAATAAAAGGCTCAAATGAATAGTTTTTTTTTTTTACAAATGTAAGCATTGCACTGTCTAAAACAAACACATCATCTCAAACGGTTGATCTTTTCGCCAGCGTGGCTGTTTGGCATGTGTGGTGTAGTAACATTACATTATTCATCTTACTGTGTGGTACTGTATGTTACTGTGTTACCACTATGATGCAACGCGTCAGAAAACACAGTCTGATGTCACACACAATGTAATGTCGGGCAAACACATTTCAAAGTGTTCAAATATTTGGTCGATGTTTGTGCCAGTTTAATCTCAGCCAATCACGGAAACTCAACTTTTTCATGGACCAGATTTAAGAATAACTTGCTGTCACCTTCGCAGAGGTTGTGTTTTGCCTTCGTCTTAAAAAGACACAGAGATTCCAACACGTAAGGAAGAAAATGTTTCATTGTGCTAATAGAGCAATGTAAACAAAGTCTCCTAAGAGCTCACAGCGAGCTAAATGAAGTCATCACGGAAGCAGCTGTGCAATTTGCCATGCAGATCCATGCTAAAGTGAGGTGAGGAAAAACAGGTTGAGCTTGACGGAAAATTGGAGTACGGCCTAATTGCCTTCTGTTATCTTCGAACAATGAAATGAAACGATATGGCCAAACGATGTAGCAGCACTATTTTTGCAATATGGGATGTGCTCCTATTGCAGCGGGGCTAAAATGGGCCACAAGAATCCGCCCGTGTTCACCCATCAGACAGCGTGATGTGGTCTTATCTCCAGCTTGTAAAACAATTGTTCATTCTTACATTTTTAATTTGGGAGTAATTACAGAAAACTATCCATTACATTTCAATTTAACGACAAGCTACTATTATTTGCTAAAAGGCTACTTTAATTGTGTCATAACATTATTTCTGAGGGAACAATTGAAATTGAGACAGACAGAATTACTGGGAACCCGCGCATTTGGGAGGCTAAATTTGACGGGTGTAACTGCAGTCAAATAATTTTGTGCAGCAGCGAGGGGGATTCCAGCTTGGTAGTTTCAGGTCTCGATGGCTCTATTTTCACAGGTTTGATTGACAACCAGTATTCTCACACTAAGCAGTCTCCACAGGTTTCCATAGTCGCTTAGTGGGATTGAGAAGAAGTTGGAGGACTTCTTCAAACGTACCAGGGCCTGTGACTGAAACACTGGCACCTGATACTGGGCTATACACAAGACACAGCATACACGACCACCAGCGAGATCTACAAACTCAGAACTAAATCTTCCAAAACAAACAACCAAAAAAACACAAGTACATCAATTGGATGACATGCCAAGATTCTAGAGCTTTAGCATCTTTTCAGTTAAGATCCAATAAAACGTTGGCTTTTGCAAAGCATCAAAAATTTTCTCTTGTTTTGCTTTCCTTTCCAAAAATTTGTGAAATTCTGCACAATAGCACAAAAAAACAAAGAAAAAGGTTATTTCTATTCTACTAAAAACCAAAAGACAAGCCTCAATATAATGATGTAAGAATCGAGATGGTACTTCCGCAGCTAAAGAAATTGCTCACACTTCCTGTGATGTGTCCTTTTCAAATTACCGAGTCTAAATCTGCAACAGTCTTCCTACTCCAGTCAGTGGCAAATTTCTTACATTAAAGCAAATTACCTTCCATTTTACCAATAGCCGAGCTGCCAGGCTAATCAATGTTCAGAAAAAAGGTGCTTGTAGTTCTATTCTCAGTGTCAACCAACCATTTAATAAGCCAGAAAGGTCAGCCTTTCATTTGACATTGTATTTCTTAATCACAACACGTTCAATCAATTTGTGGCCCACTGAAATGACTTTACTCTTAATCAAAACGGGTAACAGTGAGTTTGTTGCCACTTGTCGAACACACGCCATCTTTTTAAAGCAATCAAAACTGGCCGCATGGCTCAGAATTGGCAGCTTTACAAAAAAATCAGAGGACAGGCAGACACATCAGAAGAAATTTGGAGAGAAGATTGGCGAGTATATCAACTCCTGCATCAACACAATAACGGTGATAAAGAAGTGCAGAGAATGGAACAAATCAGTGAAGGACTGTCATGTCTGGGTCAAACCATAATAGTGGTCAAGGTCGAGGTCAATACATATGGCAAAGCGTTTCATCCCCCTGTGGTTTGTAATATTCAGCCTCTGGGAGGAGGTCAGATATCTAGTTGGGGGAACGTGTGACAAACAGCAAAGGATACAATGATACAAAGACTTGTGTAAATACTGATTTTATCATCCTCATCTTCCATGATGCAGGGTGAAATGGAGCATATAGAGAAAAAAATACAGTACGGAAGTCAGGCTCCAACCACCAAATAGCTAATAGATGGAGGAGTCACCATGAAGGGATCTCCTCCGGCGCATCACTACATCAGCCACATCTCCGTTTGTTGGTCGACCAATTACCAAGACGTAAGCTTCACCTTGTTGATTTTGATGGAAAATGTATTCATTCAGTAAGAAGTGCTTTTAAATCACAGTGCTCCCAGGCTAGTGCTGGGTGGCATTAATGGCTAATGGCACCATCTTCTCTCTATAAGACAGTGCCTCAGTAAATGTGCCTCCATGTTTTGGAGAAGCTATTGGCTGAAATGCTGAATCAGGTTTTCCGCACTCAGAAATAGAAACCGTGCAGACACAGGACCAAAATGCAACCCACGCCAGGCAAGAAAGCTTTAAAACCAATTCATGACCCTCCACTTTATCCACTCAACACCAGCCAGTCAGACTTTATTTGCCATCATATGTAAAGGAGCCAAGATCCGCTGGAGAAACCATCACAGATGAAGCTGACATTGCCCGCAGGCATCAAGTCCTGGAGACATCTGGGGCACAATGTGAGGACGTGAATGAGGTCAGAAAGGGTTCAGGCTCTTCCAAGTGAAGCCGTCCAACACAGCAGCGCCACCGGCGCCGTGTTAAACACAGATCACACTGACAAGAGGGACGTGTGGCCGTCACTCCAGTTTGCTCTCACACCAACGGGCCACCAGTTTACATCCGGTGAGGAATCGCTTCTGGTCCACACAGCGCTCCTGAGAGTTGGATGGAATAGTTTGAAATACGCCAGAAATGACGTAGACTGAATCAATCTCTTCCCAACATTACACACTGCAAAGCATCTTAACCTGCATAACATTCAACCCTGAACACAGCCTTCCTGAAACTCTTGAAACCAATAACAAATTAGCGAAAATCCCACTTGCGCTAGAATAATAGATGCTTGAAAATGACGCAAATACACGCCAAGTCAGCTGCAATCCTTTGTTCTCGATCTATTTCCAAGAGTGAGGCAAGAGGGATGCAATGCCATTCCATGAGAAAACTCCATGGACCAGAGTGTGCGTCTTCATTTTCTTAGGGTGACTCAACACACCACCTCAAAACCTGTCTTCTTTAAAATCGTCCAACATAACTACGTCTCCTGGTCTTGATAGTGCCGTGTCTTTGTCCTCTAAGATGGCTGTCGATGCTGGTAGAAACCCCAGTAATTGCATCCTCAGAAATGTTGTGATGATATGTGAGTAATATGCAAAAAACTGCGTGTATGATCCAGGATAAATATGTACTTTCAGTTATGCAATTCCCATCTCGCACTTTCTCCATCTCCACTCACACAGATGGATGTCATGATGAGAGGAGTGAGACGAGAAGAAGTAGACCCTATTTACGCAGTTGTTATCGAGTCCAACGGAGCAATCCTCTCCTCCTAACCTGAGGTTATCCACGTCGTCGTCATGCTGCAGAATCGCGCGTGTCCGTTTTGATCAATACGACAACATATAAAGTAGTATAGCTTGAAAATTTTGTAGGTGGAGTTTCGATAGTGCAGGTTTCCCTTTTTTTTATCGCTTTTGGTGATTAGCCATATCACAGCTTTTTGTGGATTTGTGCCTCAATTAAGTTTTATATCACTGCAGCTTGGTGGACCACTTTTGTGACAGTAAATTGCGCCTACTATAAAAAGATAAAATAAAAGCTTCCAACCCACAAAGGGCGGAAGACAAAAGTGCACAAAATAACCAACCTCCACAAGACCTTTTATGAGCAGCGTTAGCTTATGGATACATTTTCACGGTGACTGCTGTGCTGTCAGCTCGATGCTCACTGACATCCCAACCAGAGTACTGAGGCTAATTAGAAAATCTGTTCTTATTCAACCAGAGTGAGACAATTAGTCAGGAGAGACTTTATTAAAGGTCCAGGCTGTTCAAGAATTCAGCACGAGAAGCTTGTGTCAAGTGCAACTGCCTGAGAGTTTCCCCACCCTGGTTATTTGGATGGGTAACCCCCGGTGGTCCAGACTTCACACTGTGTTCCTCTTCATTTCCTTTATAAATCCTGAGGGAATTTGCTTTTCTGCGTTTGACGCTTTCTCATTATTTAGGGAGCTGTGAGCAGCACAGCGAAGAACACTAGGGGGTTCGGTGTCTGGCTTAAGGCACTTTGGAGAGGAGGATAGAATCAAACCTGCAACTTTTGGGCACCTGAACGGAGTGTATTCTCTGCCTCCTGTCCTCTGCCGTCCCATTAAAATGTTGCTGTGTCCCAATGTGAGGGTATATATTATGGGGGGGTAGGTCAAAAATACTAAGATAGCAAATGTGGGACTAAACTGCTTACTACAAGACGTCTGGGCAGGCCAGAACTGCAGAGCAGCAGCTGACGCAACAGCTGACATATACCGGTGAAGACACCCTTGATCGATGTGGCTTCACATTTTCAAAGCTCTCTTTGGTCATTCAGTTGATGCCATGGCCTTCTCCTACAAAGAAGAAACAGGATGCACATGGGGGAGGGTTAGCCACTCGACTACTGTCACCTCCGCAAGGCTCCATCCCCATCCCCACCTCTAGCTTAGCACACACACAAACACACACACCCTCGATAGAAATAAGATCATGTACAAACACTCAGCACCTACTGTCTAGTGGAAAGTGACTCAATGTCCGTAGATGTTGAAGGATATTTGATATAAACATCCATGTAATTAGCAAGTGTTGTCATTTTTGGTGTAACTGGGGCAAAAACTACACAGTGAGCCTCATTTGTGTTGTATCCTCATGAAGTTTGAATTTTAAATTGTGAGTTCAGTCTATGAACTTATGGACACATGCACACACACATAAAAAACAGAATCAAGCCAGATTCCCTGCAGTTCTCATGCTATGGGGAGCTGCCTCTCCCTCACCTGATCAATACTTAATTTTTAGGATGAGTGATGTTAACGGCCAACCTCTGCCGACTCCCAGCACCCTGTGCGATTAAATCCTGCTACGGCTCCACCTGTCTTTGTAGTAACCTACCGCATCATCACCAAATGAATAATGAAATAGCACCCTGTCCAAAAACAACGGGTTACCGCCAACTTAATGTGTACAGGGGAGAAACTGTCCCTGTTGTGTACAATTGTGTCTAACCCCTTGACCATCAGTGTTGTGCAGTACTTGGCCTTTCCAAAGTATGTATCTCGAATCTTTATAATCTAACTGCTCTCTGAAAAATAAAAAAAATTAAAGGCAACAAATAAGGTGAAAGCATGTGCAGGTGTCTCCTGTCGATGATCTCTAACAGAACAATTCAGAAACTACGAAAACAGCTGCACAGAGTGGATTGGAGCCTCTCCTCAGATGTTGCCAGCAGCACGCCTCTTGTCAAAGATGGATTGTTCCAAACCAAAGAACCAGCAGGTGCCACACACAATGCAATTCACCCAGCACTTGACATTTTTCCATAGGGTGTCATTATCAGAAGGGGGAGAGAGAAAATGTGCATCTGCGAAGGAAGGAATCGTGCAATTTAAACAACAGGGCTGAAAATGCATATCATAAATCTCTTCACTGGGGCGCTGCTGTACAATCAGCTGGTGCCGCGCCAGATTTGAGGGGTATCCATCAATATCAGCCACTACAGTGACAAAGATGCTACGTCGCGATATGCTGCCGCGTACCAGTTATTATTTGTAGCGTAGCACAAACCTAAAATAGAAAAAGACTCGCGTGGAGATGTCAACATACACACGCTCGCTGTCTGTCCTCCAACCTGCTGTAAATATGTTAATTAATGGTTGCCATCTGCCCTAGCAACAATCGCAAAGAGTAAAGCACAATAAAGAGCGCAGCTTTTGAAAAGCGTATTCTTAGATATTTCTCAGCCAAGAGAGTAAACCTCTGGTTAGACTGATTATTGGCTTCGATGTGGTGAGACATATGACCAACACGAATTGGAAATAAATCAAAAATACTGTTGTTCTGCACAAATTTCAGCTTTTCAGCAGAAGTGCTCCTGCAGAGATAAAGAATGGTGTATCACAATGAGCATGTCATTGGCGTGGCTAAAACTCCCAAATAATCCCTTTCGTGCGGATCTTCACTTTTGTCCAGCCACAGAGATTGCGTGTGAGTGTACGTAGAGGTTTTGTACGTGAGCCCTAAATCAAGCTGAGCAGGAGAGTTCCTCTCATGCTGTCAAAACAAATGTGCTCATTTGGCGCTGCCCTGCAATTTGAATAATGTCAAAGCAAAAGTGAGAAATGAATGAAATGAATGACCATGTGTGACAGCTGCAAGTTTCATACACATGCATGGCCGAGTTACTCTGTATTTATGCCACTTCACTGTCTGCTCTCCCTCCCCTTGGCAGGACTTACGGGGGGATGAAAAACTGCTGTCTGCAAATTATAATGGAGGACGTGTGCACGAGATAGCAGCCATGACAGCGCCGCTGGGTGCAGGCTGAAAATATTAAATGTGACTCTGTGGTTTCATTGTGACATGGTTGAAGGACAGTGGTTATGAATACCTCCTGTTTCTTTTCGGCACTGGGACTGTCAGCACCAACACGTTAATCGTGCTGCAATTTCAGTCAAGCCCTACAATTGCTATCACAGCTCATACTGTTTTGTCCCCTCTGGACACCCTTTGTTTGCTGCAGATTGTCGTATTTTGTAAGTGGTACTGTACATCAAGAGTGGCCACATTATTGATTTTTGGAAAGAAACAACAATAAAGATCAATAAGAAATGTCCTGTTTTGGTTTGACATGTAGCTATTTGATGCCGATTTGATATATACAAGTAAGAAATGCTAAGAAATGCTACAATGTGATATAATCTTGAAAATCAAAATGTGGAGCATGTCACCGAGTATTACAAACAATCCTAATCCACAAGTGACAGTCATCGTCATTATGGACAGTTTGATAAAAAGCATTTATCTTTAATTATAGGAGCTGTGCATTTACCTTGCAGAGGTAACTTCACGCAGTGCTACGGTGTTGAAATTTTGGAATAGTATACGGTGGATAAGGTCACACTGGTGTTGCTTAGCAAGCTGCTCTGGGCTCCGTTTTGCTGCACCAGCAGTGCGATCTGACATTATCACTTTTTGCGCGGATTGTGCAGGAAACACAGTAGTTTATTTGTCAAGCAATCAGGCACTGTCCTCAGGCAATGCTGAGCCCACAATGCAGTGATGGCACCCCACTTCTAAACTAGCCGCTGACTTATTTGTGAAGGCATTAACGGAGGCTCGATATAACTCCTTGAGATTTTTCATTAGAAACTAGGCCACTCACCCGCACCGAACGGGGGGAATTGGATAGGCACGCTCGTGGCTGTGAAGGAGAGATGCAGTTTTCATTAGCGCAAGAGTTTTTGGGAGTATAACGTCACCGCTGGTAACGTGGACTAAGGGTCAGTGTGAACATTGTGTTGGCTTTAAATTTTGCAGTGAGTTGCTATGAAAGTTCCATTGCTGCCTGGGAACCTCACAGTCTCTTCAGACTTTGATGTGCTTTGACCCTCATGTCGGCTTCGATGCAACCATTATGTCTGCACGACATTCGAGAATATAACCTTTTATTGTCAAAGGAAATTCAATGCCATGACCATATCGGTCAACTTTGTCTGACAACCTCATAAGATGTGTGATTTGTTCTCGGTGAGATCGACATGTTTCTTGACCCAGAGACTCTAGCTATGATATTAGAGAGCAGATTACAAAAACTAACAGAAAATTGGGGAATTCTATCGCTGTGATGGATATTACTCAAGGCAACACCTTGAAACTTTTCTCCCAGTCATTTAGAACTAAAAACATTCTGTTTTCCTAATTCCATTCATAAAACAACACACCGTCATACCCACATACGACATGAAATTCAGTGCTGACATGTTTTGCTGCCGTTTGTCCTTTTTTAAAAACAGTTATCAGTCCTTCAGGTAAATTAGTTCAGATTTCTTGTTGAACTATGGAGAGTTGGGAATATGTGTATTCGTAAATGTGGTTGTAAATATGTTTGCTACCTCTTACTTATGTTCTATTTTAACCATCGACTCTGCTGATACATCACCAAGCTTTCCCCATGTGGGCTGAATAAAAGCGGATCCTTTTTCATACAAGTAACTTTGCAACGGGGAGATTTCTGTTAAAGCGCCGCAACCTATTCTCAAATCAAGACCTTTATGAGACACTGGGACTGTATTTTTACCCTGATGCTGCATCAGATTCGCTAACTGCTTGCAGTGGATGGCAGAGGGGCGACAAAGAATGGATATCCACCATTTTTCTTTTGAGTTTTGCGACAGAAAGAAGGCATTGGCGGTTAGATGGGGCACGGATGCCTCTCAGGATTGCCCAGGAGCGCTCAAGTGGAGACAAATTGTTCTTTTTCCTTCCGCTTGGTAGGCCTTTTGGTGACACACACAGCGTGGGGATGTGATGGGCAGCCTTCTCCGTCTCTTTGGGAGCGGAATCAGGGAAAGGTTTCTGCTGACGTGGGGGATGGACTGACACACTTTAATCTTTGAAGTCACCTGGGAAATTCTGTCTAAAATTGAGATAGACCCACCAATGATGACAGTGATACCCGCTGACCCCTCAATCATCTCTTGATAGGATCTTTGACGTATTCTGGAGAGTTCTGCTGTTAATGTGGAAATCACGAGCGATGCATTTACTCTTGAGCAGGAATTTCTCTGCCTTTTCCCGTATGTCTGATTTTGGACTGTTTTGACGAGCTTTGATATCTCTTTTTGACTTCTTTCACCATTGTTATTTTGATATGTTCCTGATGTGAATTCCTCCCCTGCCTATGGCCCATTTTCTTTCGTTGCAAGTGGATCATTTCAATCCTCTGATTTTGATACAACTTTTACCTTGTGCGCAATGCTGTCATCTTTCAACTGGCAAAATAAAGTATTCATTTCTTTAGATTTGCCCCAAATTATTGATTCAAAGCCAAAGAGCCTCAGTGAGAATGCATCTCACACAAATAAGCATGCATTCCACGTTGTAAACGCAGGTCAGTGGCCTTGACCCCGATTGATCCAGAAACACTGACAGCACTGGGCCCAACACAAGAGGTGGAAACACACAGAGCAAAGATACAGAATTGAAAATTCTTACCTTTCACTTTTACTCCTCATATTTTGCTCTCAAAGGCTTTGCTTAGGCAGGTCAAGGTCTGTATTCTATGATCGATGGCTGCTTCGAGACAGGGTGGACCACAGCTTGCATGCATAACCAGCAAAACTGGAGCAAAACGTCAATGTTTGGAAAACCAGCAAGAGGTTTCCACGGTGGGAGCTTCAGGTCACATTTCTTACAGTACGGCCTCACCACCAATCAATTCCTGTAATGTGCCCGTTTCACCTGCTTAAGTCTCTTGCTAAATCATTCATTTTTATTCCAGATCATTCTGAAACAGATATTTGTGAGGGATGGCATGCAGATCTCAGCAGATAATCCAAGTCTATGCAGACACTTCACATAAACCTGCACATTTCAGCAACAAGTCGATCCATCATGGGAGTAAAACAAGCAAAAGAAATCTGTCAGCATGACAACTCGACAGTTTCTGGTCGGCTGTGTAATTCACAAAGCAGTGAGCCTGTGTCTGGAGTGACACTGAGGCTCCGTCAGTGATCTATCGGCGTTCAGTCCCGACCTGATACCTTGTAAAGATAGTGCCACTGTCGCTGATACTGGTGTTGATATTTATCATTTTGATGATTAAGCTCGATATAACATAAATTTGGGGTGTTTTTGTGATTTTTTTCTGTGATTTCTCATTGCTCAAAATACCAGAGAGACTGTAGGCGATCTCTATGGATGTCATGGTTTTGGGTAGATGCCGGACCCACATGCAGTGAAAACTCTCAGGGGAGAGAGGGTGATACAATGTTTATTTCCAATAAGTAATGGTGGATAGGGTGGTCCTTGTGGATAGTCCGCCTAGGGGTCGAGGGGTGCAGCGTTGTGAGTAAAGGTGCGAGCCTGAGGAGAGAGGGGAAAACAGTCGACAGGGCTGGAGACTTGCACGCGCTGGAGTCACTGGGAAAAACCTGGGGATACAAGGGAGAGGATAATCTCAAGTTGTTCAACTAACACAGAGAGTTGCTCGGACGTAGCCTTGGTGTTACCACTTGGATAACGCTCAGGCGCTGCACTGCTGGCAACTGGCTCCTTTATCCTGTTGGAGGGTGATGAGTGCAGGTGTGTCGCACACCTGCACATGATCAGGCCTCATCACGCTCCGGTACCGTGGATGCCCTCTGGTGGAACCTAAAGGAAAGCCAGCTAAAAACACCCCTGCCCTGACACCAGGTT
>OMPJ01009974.1:0-13859 GCA_900312935.1 Carapus acus
GGAGAGTTTTGTCTCCCGCTTCAACATAGGGTGTAGATCACGGCACAGATCTATCAGTATATGTTTTGGGAAGCGGTACCTGCCGGAGAGGAACACTGTGCTCTCCGCGAACACATCTGCGCGCTCTCTGAAAACGCGCTCCCTCCGAAGCGCACGGTGCTCTAAATCCTCAAGCAGCGCCAGCCAGGCCATGGTGCGTTTAAAGTGTTTATAGCGGGTTCTGTCACAGCTGCTTTTTATAGCTTGTCACACCAATTATTCAACGCATCTGCTTCTAATTGAAACATTTCTTTCCTTCCTCCCCTGCTTCACTCATTCATTCATTCGTTAGAGGGAACGGGAACCGGTGAGGAGTTTGAGATCGCTCGACACGATCGCTGTATTTGTAGTTTCACCGTTCTACCACTGGATGTTGTGCTTACGCATGGTCAGAGGCATGCGTAGGTTTACACACGTTTCTACGCACACGTTCGAATTGGTAAATGTCATACTTTGTCTTAGAATGTGCGTACGCGCTACTTCCGCACTTTTACGTGCGCACGCACGGTTGATAAATGAGGCCCCAGGTATGAAAGCCTTTAGTTTGGTTTAATTGCAATTACCAGCGCAAGGTTTTTAGTTCATGTCAATGCCATAGGATTGATGCTAACCAGCACCTGTCACAATGTGCTGAGTTTTGCAAAATAAGGAACTCATCAGGCACCCAGTGTTCACAAGCATGGATAGAATTGGTAATGTAATGATGATTAAGTAGGTGTCACTGGCATGTGTAATTCCAAGTGTTATCCAGCCGATGGAAACTCTTTGGATGTTTTAAAGTCTCATCTCCCAAATTGTTAATTATATTCTTGAACCCTGCCCTGGCAGCTCTGCTCGAGTGAAAACTGAATAGTGTTGACGATCACTATCTCTTACTCAGGTGATAGTTGCCATCGGGGCCCTTAGCCTAGGGTTTGGTCTAAATAGCTATAAAGTTATTCCTTTGAAAGAAGACAACAGCATTAGCTGTGTCCTAATCATGGTTTTAGTATAACGGCGATTTCTGTAGGTCTACACTTTTCACATTTCACTGCTAACCACTTTCACCTTAGGAGAACTTTTACTGTTGTCCAATCTGTAGCCATGCAAATGATCATTGCTCTTACTTTAAGTCACCCCTCAACAATTCGTGTTTAAATCCTTTACATCAACTCTTTCCTATTAACATAATTATTTTCTCTCCGGGTGTAAAAAATCTTTTTACAGATGCCTGCTCTCATAGTTTAACTGCTGGCGCACATCATCAGAGCATCAGACACCCTCTCTCAGGTGACCCAGCTGAGTTTCATGATGCCTCAGCTTGTGCCACAGCAGCATTTACCAGCAGATCTGCCCCCTTTATTTTAAACCACGTAGAGACTGCCCCTGTGTCGTTGTGGATGGCCCCTCTCCTTCTCTCTCCTGTGATGCCAAGTGCAGCACAGGCTCTGCACAGTGAATGTCCAGCAAAGTCTCTGCACCCTACCTCCACAGGTAAGCACCTAGCCTTCCAGCCCTGTGTGTGGCAGTAGCCGACAAGTCTGTCATACTTTTCCCTCTCCTGCTCAAAGGCCTATTTCATTTGCTTTGTTGCCTTCGACACCAAAACAATGTCAGGTCTGAGGGTCATCTTAGCAACATGCTGTGGGAATTTGAGTTGGCTGCTCAAGTCCTCTGACAGCTTGCATGCTGGCATGCTGGTGAATCAAACAACCTCCTGCAGTACAGGTTGGATGGGCTGGGAAGTACATCATTGACAGCCTGGATCAAGAACTTTATACGGTGTGGCTCTGCCCACCAGAGGTCAGTCCATGAGATCTTCCTCTCAACAATTTGCTCATCTCGTCCTGGCACCTTGCTGTGTCATTCCCACTTGTCTGCATGATCTCTCCTCTTCCACCACTACGCCCATTTCATTCCGGACTTGTTGCCTCCGCTCTTTTCCTTGAGATTTATCAAAACGGGGGGATGGGATGGTCCCTAATCCTGCCCATCCCATAGCCACTGTTTTCCATCAGGACTCTGTCTGCTCCACTGCAGCCTCTGCTCTCCATTTCCTGCCAGTCCTGACTGCTACTCCTGGCGCGGATACTTTTTGGGTCAATGCTTCATGGAGTATCTATAATCTGTTCTGTACCATCCACGTATTTGAGGCGGTTACAGGCTGGATTGTGAAATTCTACAATTCTAACCCTTTCTGTACCATCTCAGAGTAGGGACAATTTAGCAATTACACTGCCTTTGGGGTTTTTTTTTCTGCTTGCACCACCTACCATGACATCTGGTAAAGTGTACTCACACGTGTGTAAGGTAATGCAATATATAGCTGCTGTTTTTGTACTGTTGTGGGTGACACACATAATGTAGGCTGCGATGATGCATTTCCTTGCAGACTGTCACATCCTGCAACAAGTCAGAGAGAGACATTTCTTAGCATGTGAAAATGGGTTCTCGCAAATATTTAACAATGGCCATATTAGAATCAGAACAAGCTTTCTTGCCACATTTACCACTAAACAAGGAATTTGACGTTATTTCCCCTTGTTTTACTGTACCATACCAAGTGGAAAAACAAAATAAAATGCATGTAGTTGTTATGTGCAACCACAGGAGGTGGGTAATGAGAATAGTGCAAATTCACAGTAGTACAGCCGAGGAAGGATGCAGGTGTGCATAACAGTGCAAATAAGGTTGCATTGTTCACGCTATCAGGAGTTTGACAGAGTAAGGTAGATACACTCTTTGAGTCTTGTGGATGTGATGAGAAGTGCTCTGCAGCACCTGCTGGAGGGCAGGAGATCAAACATGTTTTGGTTTGGGTGAGAGGGGTCAGTAGAGATGTTGACCACCTGTCTCTTCACCCTGGCCAAGTACAAGTCCTGAGTGGGGGGAAAGTGTGTGCTGATGATTTCCACTGCTGACGAGACAACCTGCCGCAGTCTGGATCTGTGCCGTACGTTCTTTGGATTGGCAAATATTTATGTGTCATGGCTCCAAAACTGATGTGTTCTGACAAAAACCTCCAGTTGTCGTGCATTTTTGGGTCATTTTACATAGACATAGATACAGGAAAAGAGTTATTCTTTCACAAAAAATCCCCAAATATCATGTATGAATGACATGCCCCAAAATCTGAAAGAGAGAAGTAGGTTTTAATTGATAATCCATAACACCTATACAACATATATGCATTCACTCCTGGCTTGAAATCAGAGTCAGAGCATATTTTATTACCAAGTTAACCACCACACAGGGGCTTCGATTCTCTTTGCTTCACAATGCACAGGGAGAACGTTTTAAACACAGTGGATTGCTGTTTTAATCGATGGGGGATGAGTTCACTTAATCCAGCCTCCCAAAGTAATCGTCAGTGCCCAAAAGAAATGAAGAACAGAGTGCCAGCAGGGTGGTATGGATTGAGGAGAGAGTCAGGAAGGCTTTGTGATAGCTGAATAGTAGCGTGGGTGAAAGGAAAGTTTACAAGATGGTAGTGAGTCCTAACATGATCATGGTTTAAAAACAGCAGCAGGTGGCAGAGATGAAGATGCTGAGGTTGTTTAGGACGACACACACAATCGTCCCTCACTATTACGCGGTTCAGCTTTTGCGGCCTCGCTGTTTTGTGGATTTTTTTGGTGTAATTTTGCGCGTTTCTTTTTTTTTCCTTTCTTTTTTCTGTTTCGCTGGCACTGTGGCTCTCAAGTGCTGTACGGAATGTTTGCAAGTCTTCAACCCGAAAAAGACACATAATGTCGATGAGAAGGACTGCAAGGGAAAAGACACCTGCGGTCGCACAAATAGACAAAGGAAGATGCTAATCATCCCAGAAAAAGTTGGACTACCGGACATGCTACAGGCAGGGATCTAAGTGTTTTCGTCCATAGACGGATAACCGTCATTTGGAAAAGTTGGAGGAAATAGAGAGACCAAAAACCTTGACGTAGATTTAGTTGTGGTTTTGTCAATTCAATGACAGCATAGTCAGTAAGCTGACGCTGTTGTGTACGGGATAATGTATGCCCTTGTCGTCGGTCATTGTTGCTTGATAATCACCGAGAGGTGATAATCTGGGGGGGACCTCAAGGTGATTATCTGCAGCAATGACCGACGACAAGGGCATTATCGCGCTTATTACACGGCTTAAAACATTAATGAATAATACAGTTGTCAGAAATAGTTCATAACATGGCTACTTTCATTTTTCTGCAAAAGTGTAGGCTATGATACTTTCGTCTTCGCAAGAAAATAGTGCCAAAACGGCTACAGGTACTCTGCTTTTACATTCGCGCTTCTGTCACTTCTACCGACTTGTGTTTGTAGCCGCAGCTTGAAGTACACGTATCATACTTACCCATGCATCAAAAGTTTCATACCTCCCAAATATGCTGAAAATAATTTTTAAATTGCTCATGTTGACGAAGCGTGACGCGGGCAACAGTACGTAAACAATCCAGAGTGGAACTAAATGGTGTGGCGCGGATTTATGTGAATGCAGCAGGTTCAACCCTGAGTCTCTGATTTCGCAGCGGTCCGTTATTGATTGTTGAGCGGTCATTATACGAAAATAATGACCGCTCACGTGACCAATAATGGCCAATCAAAACCGAGCATTCACACAAGCCGTGTAATAAAAACCAATTAAACCAGCCATAGCCTTGATATTGGCCAATCAGAAACACAGGAGAGCCGATTAGCCCGCCCCTCAGGTAAGGATTGTCTGTAATTTGTCTGAGACCGGACCAAATAGTTGTATGAGTCGAATCAACAGAGATGTAACGTGTGCCCTACCAACTTATAATGGATAGATAATAGTTCACGTCATCTGAGTGCAGCGTCTTTCACCTGTTGAGTCAGTGCCAGTCACCTGTTGAGGCTCGGGTTGACCAATTAACGACAGGACACCGGTGTTAACTACGGTGCTCTGATGTCTGCTCGCGTTCGTAGCAAACACATTGGTCAGCCTCATTACAAAATGACTCCAACGTCATCCCGGCCTGAAAGGCAGAAAGACGCGCGACTCCTCCCGTCTTTAATGGGTCAATCGTATCGCAATGAAAGTTGAACTTTCCTGTCCGTGTCACCACAGCTGTTGTCGCTGATAACTCCCCATCTCCCCCACCACACACAGAGACGCCAACTTAACTTTTGATGCTCACTGTGATTGGTCATTTATTCTAGATATTCGATAAATTAATCAATCAATTAATTAATTTCAGTTAGTTTTATTTATTTTTTTTGCCTTAATCCCTGGCCGAAGGAAGGTAGAAGTTACGCGGCTGTAAGGCGCCATTATGGAATAAATGAATCGTCGGTTCATTACATAAAGGAGGAACATAACATAAGGACGACAGTAGCAATAAGTTTTGACAGGGATGCAAAAAGGGTTGTAACTGTCTGCAACAAGATCATCGTAAGGATGGAGTCTGCTTTAGCTCTGGATCAGTGACAGCAGAAAAAAGATTTCTTTTCTAATCTGCGAAAGTTTGAACTTTGAGAGTACACCAGTGTTTAAACAAGAGAGAAATGTGAGAAAATGTTAATGCCTGTCTGACAAAAGTGTATAAAAGTGTGTGGTTAGGGCTTTTACAGCCTTAAAAAATGTATAATTATTGTAAAAACAATAAAGCTGACAATAAAGCTGGTGCGGGAGGCGGAGCGTTACTGACTAGAGATAGTCGGGCTCACCTCTAGGCTCAGCGCGGACTCTGGAACCCACTTCCTGACACAGGCTGAACACTCGTCTTCTCTGGAGTTGGTGGAGAGGTGGCAAGCTGGAGTGGGCTTACTTATAGCCTCTCAGCTCAGCCGTCAGATGCTGGAGGCTTCCTCGGGAAGCGAGAGGGTTGTTTCGGCATATGGGCCAAACAGCAGTGCAGAATACCCAGCCTTCCTGGATGTCCTTAGGTCGTACTCCATCTGGGGACTCCGTCGTTCTACTGGGGGACTTCAACGCCCACCTGGGCAATGACAACAGTGCCTGCAGGGGTGTGGTTAGGAGGAACGGCCTCCCTGATCTGAACTTGAGCGATGTTTTGTTGTTGCCCTTCTGTGCTAGTTACAGTTTGTCAATAACAAACACCATGTTCTAACATAAGGGTGTCCATCAGTGCGCTTGACACCAGGACACCCTAGGCCGGAGGTCAATGATCGATTTTGTAATCGTAGAATCTGACCTCGGGTGAAGAGAGGGGCTTAGCTGTCAACCAATCACCACCTGGATCAGCTGGCAGGGGAGGAAGCATAGGGGAGGACAGACCCGGCAAACCTGAATGCATTGTGAGGGTCTGGCATAGCAATGAATACAAAACGTCTGTCAGAGCCCTCTGTCAGGGAGATCTTCAACTCCCACTTTCAGGAGAACTTCAACCAGATCCTGCGGGCAGGAGGCTGGAGACATAGAGTCCAAGTGGACCATCCTCTCCACCTCCATCGTTGAGGCAGCACTGGGTAGTACTGGGCAGTACTGGGCTCCCGTAATGAGTGCCTGTCGTGGTGGCAATCCCGGAACCCGGTGGTAGACACCAGAAGAAAGGGATGTTGTCAAGCTGAAGAAGGAGGCCTACCAGGCTCACCTGGCATGTCGGTCTCCTGAGGCAGCTTACAGGTTCTGCAGGCCAAACGTTCGGCAGCCCGGGCTATTGCGGGAGCAAAAGCTTGGGTCTGTGAGGAGTTTGGGGAGGCCATGGAGGAGGACTATTGGTAAGCCACAAGGAGGTTCTGGCAAACTGCCCGGTTTGGGAATTCAGGAAGGGAAAGCAGTGCCCTACCAACACTGTTTACAGTGGAGGCAGGGAGCTGCCGACCACAACTGAGGATGTGGTGGGGCAATGGTGGAAATACTTCAAGGATCTCCTCAAATCATGTCATGTCTTCCACAAACGAAGCAGAGGCTGGGGACTCGGGGTGGATTCATTCATCACCCAAGCAGAAGTCACTAAGGAGGATAGCGAGCTCCATGGTGGCAAGGCGCCGGGAGTGGAAGAGATCCGCCCCAAGTACCACAACTCTCTGCATGTTGCAGGGCTGTCATGGCTGACACGTCTCTGTTAAATTGCGTGGCAGTCGGGCACAGTGCCTCTGGACTGGCAGACCAGGGTCGTGGTACCTCTGTTTAAGAAGGGGGACAGGAGGGTGTGTTCCAATTTCAGAGGGATCACACTCCTCAGCCTCCCTAGGAATGTCTATTCCAGGGTGCTGGAGGGGAGAATCCGGCCGATAGTCGAATCTCAGATCCAGGAGGAACTATCCGGGTTCCGTCCTGGCGGTGAAACACTGGACAAGCTCTACACTGTCCGCAGAGTGCTGGAGGGATCATGGGACCAGAGCCGACCAGAGCAGGATCTTGGTTTGCTGACCCCTACCCTCACCTATTGGCATGAACTTTGAGTCATGACCGAAAGGACAAGATCTCGGATACAAGCGGCTGAAATGAGTTTCTTCTGCAAGGTGGTGGGACGCACTCTACGAGATAGGGTGAGGAGTTCTGGCACCTGGGAGGAGCTCAAAGTAGAGCCACTCCACATCCCGAGGAACCAGTTGAGGTGGCTATGGCATCTTTTCCGGATGCCCCCTGGGCGCCCAGGGAGATGCTCTGGGCATGTCCCACTGGGAGGAGATTTCAAGGGTAAGACCCAGGACATGCTGGAGGGACTATGTCTCCCGGCTGGCCTGGGAACGCCTCGGGATCCCCCCAGGGGAGCTGGAGGAGGTGACCGGGGAGAAGGAAGTCTGGGCTTCCCTGCTGAGACTGCTGCCCTAGCAAACCGGCCCCAGATCGGCAGAAGATGGATCGATGGATATAGGTGTATATTTTGTCATTTAATTTACTTCTATTTTATGTTATATACTCCTATTTCCTTTCACTGGAGACAAATGGTAATGTCATCTTGAATCATCTTCGGTGAGATGCTAAGGCGACCCTACAGCTCCCTCGGCACCATTTTGAGTCCCAGACCAGTGCTTCTATGCTTTTGCTGCCTGCAGATGGCAGTGTGCACCCACTGTCGTACAAAGCTCTCTGTTACGGCAGTGTACGCGCGAACGTCTTGTCCTGAAAAGCTTCACAGAGTTTTGTTCAGCACCTGTCAGTCCTATTCATCCCACGGAAAAATTGGAAAGTCTGAACCTTGGGGAACATATTGAAAAAGAGTCATCGGGATCACCAGGATCCTATAGCGGCAGCCCTGAGAGTTCACAATGGCTCAAGTTTTGAATGATCAGGTATGATGATAAATCGATTATTATTAATGACACAGTTGTTGTTGACACATCCTGTTGAGGTGGTGAACTTTGAGGGCTTGTATGGTCGTTGTTTTTTTTTTGTTATTGTTTTTGTCTGAGTCGTAGTCGTAGTCGTAAATCCAAATGGTGCATAACGCAATGACGATTGCACAAAGATTATCAACAGAACGATGACCCTTATCAAGTATAATTGACCGCAGTATTCGCTCGCCATAGTCAATGATACATTTACATATTAGGTAGATGGATGAGTGGATGGGTGGACAGACAGACAGACAGACAGACAGACAGACAGACAGATAAAGTTGAATATTGTGAACTGTCGTGTGGCTGGTGTCAGGTAGGTGGTATGCTGTACTTTCCTTGTCGTCACATCGACGTTCCATCAGAATATGCGCATTATGTATCCGATGACAATTATAATAAGCCAACCAAGACGGTACAGTATGATGGCCTTTCATGCACTAATGAATCACAGCAGTATTCGCCAATCACAGTTCACAGTCAATGACGAATACAGACAGACAGACAAACAAACGCTTTTTTGGGGGGATTGTCGCGTAGGTGATGTCAGGTGCGTGATGATCCCCTTTCTCCTCGCATTCCCTCCCCCCTTCCATCCTCCAAACTCGACCATTCTCCTGTATGCTCTGCTGCAGATCGTGGTGATGCCGGTGAAGACTCCGGCCAATCAGAAGGCGTATCTCTCTCGTCGCAGGGACCAACAGACCAATGGGAAACGATAATGGGTTGTGCGCTCTCCACTCACGCCTCCACACAGAGAAAATCAGTGGCGTTGAAGAGCGACAGACAGGACAGACAGGGACATCGTGACGGTAGACGGCCGTCAGACAGAGGAGGGGGACAACAGACATACAGGACAGATAGGGACATCGTGACGGTAAACAGCTGTCAGAGAGAGGCAAGGGACAACAGACAGACAGGCATGGACGCGATCCTGTGACCGCTTCCAAACACAAGGTTTACCAGGCGCTAGCATGTCGTCGGCAGAGGCAAGTGGACAACGTGAAGAGGGAGAGTACGGAAGGGCGGCAAAGCGCCTAAAAACGGAGAATAAGGAACGGGAGCAGGAGGAAAGAGAGGAGGGGGAAGAAGAGCTGGAGGAGGGCGAAGATTCGGACACTGGCTCGCTCACAGGGAACGGAGAGGCTGCGTCAGACAACCGAGCCCGATGGAGCGGCAGCCAATACGGAGCAGGACGCAGGGTAAGGAAAAGTGTTTCCCTGCAGCACAGCGGTGTGTGCAGTGCTGTGTGTGTATGCCTGTGGGTGCATACGTTTGTGTGTATGCGCGTGGGTGTATGCCTGTGTGTGCATAATGCGCGTGTGTGCCTGTGCGTGTATGTCTATGCTTGAGATTCGGTCTGTAGCGGTCGTCTCCAAAACGTCATACGCTTCGATGGGCGTCAGTGTCATGCTGTGTTGCTGCAACTCTTCACTTCACTAACCTGGATCCAAATTCAGCTGTGACACAGCAAAAGTCAGGAGAGGCGACGATAGTTTGACCAAGCAACACCGCGGATATTTTTACATGGTACTATAAATAACAGTCACACACAGGTATTTTAATTTATTTGATATTTTGTATTCATTGCTCATTCTTACATTGTACGTTGTTAATTGTTTTGTTATCGTATTAAATGTATCGTCCGCCTGGTCAAGGACACTCCAACGACAGGGGCAGACTGAAATGAAGACGGTGTTAAAACTGCGCTCTCACCTGTTCTAAACGGGTGTTTATCTCTTTTGCTGCATCTACAGATACTGTAAATATTAAGGCAAAGCACACATAGCAATGTTTGGACAGTAGCAACAGTAATAAACTCTACATTACCGTACGCTGCTTCTATGCATGTAATACTTCATACATACACAATAGGGAGGAGCATTCTCCTTATTGCTAAGGCATGGCAGGGTGCGGAGGATGATGAAATCGGAACAGGGATATTCATTTTGGTAGAATGAGTACTCTGAATCAAATTTAGAGTAAGAAGGATTTTGCCGCGGTAGTCAAAGGATTTGTGCATCAAAATGTTTGCAGAGTAACTAAAAGATTTGTATCGAGAGGGCGCCCCAGAAAGTTGCCTCCGGTAATTCTCGTGTACTGCTACTTTCTCAGTGGATTGAATAGTTTGTCCGCTACTTTCAGCTAAAAAAAATACAGGTAGTATGAGCACTGAATACCTACATATGTTACAAAACCACATCAAAAAGAATTGCCTTACGTCTGTAATGCGCAAAAGCCGCCATGGTTCGTCTATACAAATTGATCTCTCCATCAGTTTGGCTGTCGCACAGAAAGAATCCACCTTTGTATGTGCCGATGCTGCCAACATGGTGATGCATCAGTGCAGAAAGGGTCTTTTCTTTTGATGTGTTGTTTTCTTTATCTGTGAAATCAAATGTGAAATCCTTGCTTATTCCGGTTTCATAGAATAATCAGATAAATGAAATGTTGTATGCAACTTTAGATGAGAAAATGTTAAAAGCTCTGTTTCGCCATCAATTCAATGACTTACTGTGATAAAGAGTTGTTGATTTGTACTGTAAATGTGCCACTTGTTAGAGAAATCAGTCAATGTTTTCATAGGTTGAAATGTCAGTGTGTGTGTGCACCTCAGTCTAAGTCTAACCCACGCAGAGATGTGCTCAGAGGTTGGATACATCAAAAAGAAGGTGTAGTGGCTTGAGTACACGCCAAATGTCAATACTTAAGATTCCGTTTGACAAAACAATCAGAAGATCATTTCAAGTGCATAGCTGTTCACAGTTCACAGAACCTTTTTACAGGAAGTAAGCGGATATAATATGCCTCGGTATTGGTGTCACCTACTGAATTGGTTTAGTGTGCTTCCTTTCTCACTGTCTCACCGTTACAGGATGGAGGAGTACTAAAGTGACACATGAACCAGCACAATGCTGAGTGAAGGTGATATCGTCTTGCGGTGTAATCAGTATTACATGTGTGTGTTCTACTTTGCACACACTCAGAAATGCATGCACATACACAGTTACACACACACGTAACCATCATCTGATCATTAGGTGGTGATTTAGACAGACAGGTCTACTTAGGTGTGTTTGCAGACAGGCATGCATGGAGTAAATTGACGGTGAACAGAGAAGTGTGAAGACTCCAAGCAGAGTCACAAAGCAGAAGCATGTCACATGTAAAGCATCTAAGATGGATTTACTGAATTGCAATTTTGAGAGTATTATTGATTAAATGTCTGTTCTGCATTGGTAAGGGCTGTCTTACAGTATGAAGTAAGCCCACATTTGTAGTGTGACGGCAGGTATCCAGTGCATTCACTTAAAGGACAAACCCAGTATCATTCAAAGATTTAACTTCTTCAGAACAAATTAATGTTTTAATCATCAACTCATTGTCAGGTGGGAATTAAGGTGGTGCTGGCTGCACATTTTTCTTTGCTTAGAGACCTTCGACACTGGCTACTCCTTACAGCTGTCCTGAAAGCGATTGGTCCAAGTATCACACGGCCAGTCAAGCTGGGGCCATTGGCTCCTTGCTGATGACACACCCTTGCCATGTGATATGGCTCAATTACATTCAGTGTGATGCATTAGAAGTAGAAAAGACAGAACACAGGTCTTAAGGAATTTGGAGGGAACTGATCTGTAGGCCTTGTGTGTGGAACCGTCGTCTAACTGTTCTAAAACCTGTGAATATATTTTAAGTCATTGACATCTGGCTTCCATTCAAGAAACAGTAATTTACTGCCTAAAAAAATTGTAAATGCCTTGTTTTGCATATTCACGGGACCACAGCGGTGTCCCAATGCAGAAATGAAAAAAGTGATGACAGTTTTTCACTTAGCCACTGGTATAGGTACTGCCATCAATTTAATTGAACAACTCAAGGAGAGCCACTCAGTTTTCTGTCATTTGGACCCTTCTAAAACACAGGGTTAATCGAGGAATAAAAGCACTAGGCTGTTTGGTGCAAATTTGAAGACAAATTATTGTAAATTCAAATCATGTTGTGACCTAATTTGTTGCCTTGGCTTTTTTGGTTGTGGTTGATTGCCACAACCTGCACAATCCTGTCTGTGGCATTATGTGAAGAAACACAATGTTGCTGATTTCTCCTCTGTCAGTGTTACTCCCATTGGGTGTATGTACAGTTTTACATTCATGTTTGTGGCAAATACACTCTGTTCAGTTCCATTTGAATCCATGTCTTCAATGTTCACTATAGGCAACATACGCCATGGGTAAATGCTGCCCCCACATTCTGCTGGCATCCTCACCTTACCACCTGGCTGATTCTATTTTACACATTTTACTCCATGTTCCTTCTGCTTTCCTTTTAATGCACTGGCCAACTTATTCCGATTGTCCTCCACCTGCCTCCTTCCCTCCACATATTTCACATATGTCACCTGCAAACATCACGGTCCATTGAGACTCATGTCATCATTACATCTCTCAACCAGAAAGTCACCATTGTGAACATGAAGGTCAGCTCAAAGCTGATCCCAGATGCTTGTCCTTTAACCTCAAGAGCAGGAGTCACCATGCCGTACCTGAATGCATATAGGTGTCCGCAAGTCAAGTCAAGTCAAGTCACTTTTATTTGTATAGCCCAATCTCACAAATTACAATTTGCCTCAGAGGGCTTTACACTCTGTACAGCAATACAACATCCTCTGTCCTTAGACCCTCGCATCGTATAAGGAAAAACTCCCCAAAAAAACCCTTTAACAGGGAGAAAAAGGAAGAAACCTCAGGGAGAGTAACAGAGGAGGGATCCCTCTCCCAGGACGGACAGACATGCAATAGAGGTTGTGTACAGAGACACAGACAATATACAACAGTCATAACAAGTATTAAAGATGATGTAGTTTTTGTAATGTAGCGAAGAGGACGCCAAGCAGCTTCCAAAATGCCACCGGGAGAAAGCCGGACCAGAGCCATGACCACCATCGCATTGACTACAGACTCCGGAACTGGCAGTGATAGATGGGAGAGCGGAGCATGTCAAAGATGGGTGATGATGCAGCGGGGGATGCCTAGGACAAGAAAGACAGGGAGGAGAACAGGGAGAGAGACAGAGAAGAGGGAAAGGGGCACACAGCTCGGGTGCTCATGAGCTTGTGGAACAAAAACAGACGGTTAGAAAAAAAAAACATGGATTGAGCAGTTGCGATAAACAACAATAAATACTAATCTAAGTAATATCTCGTCGGCAGGATAGTATTGGCAAGCCCACCGAGACAGAAACCGACCCACCATGCAGTAAATGGTAATATAAAAAGTCAAATTTAGGAAACTAATTGTAAGTTAAGCTAAAAAGATAAGTTTTTAGTTTTGATTTAAAGGTCTCAACAGAGTCAGAGGATCTGGATTATTCCATAAGTACGGGGCTCGATAGGAAAAGGCCCTGCCACCTGCAGACTTCTTATTGACTTTGGGTACATGCAGTAGCCCTGCATTTTGAGACCGGAGAGCTCGAGCCGGAATATAGGGTCTAATGAGATCAGAGAGGTATACTGGAGCACGTCCAATTAGAATTTTATAGGTCAGAAGAGGCACCTTAAAGTCTGATCTAACATGGAT